>JAQZBX010013604.1:0-39617 GCA_029593785.1 Cabassous unicinctus
AGGAACTGTTTCCCCTTTTTGATAAGCTTGCCACAATGATTTCATTACTAGTTTCCATTCTTTCAAATTTAATACATTCTGCCCTTGTGGCTGAAACCAATAACAATGTTTTTGTACAAAAGAAAAGAGTTCTAGTAACTCATGGGTCATCACAGATACCCCTGTATTCTTTAACAGGGTCTTTAAAATCTCGGAATATTCCTCAAACTGAGTCGACTGATTTCCCATTACCCGGACTATCAAGATTATTTGACTCACCACATAAGATTTAAGGACCGTCCAACTCAGCAACAACAGTCCTTAGTTCCACAGCACTGATCCAGAGAAAAAGATGAGGAGAAAAGACTAGTCGAGCCCCACGTTGGGCGCCGTATGTTGTTGTCAGGGTGCGTTGCAAAGGAAGAGTCAAACAAGTTGATGCATATGAAGCAGAGGGCTGCAGCTCACTCAGGGAAAATAGCCCAGAGATCACTGTGACCCTTTCTTTCATTTAGCTTAAAACAATGCATAAATTCTCCCCCCCAGCCTTGCTCTCCCCCTATGTTTCTCTTACTACAGCAAGAACACTGCCTTCTCTGGCAGTGTACCAAGGGGCATAAGTATAAACATTGTTTCTAGCCCTAAATGCCTTAGTCTATCTAATATCTCAGCTTGGTGCATGAGAGCACTACCTGTTTGTGAGTTCCCAGACAATCTTTCTTGGGAATTCAGACAATAACATCTGTGTGGTGAGCTCATTTTGCTCTGCCTCCTCCCACTGATATCTGCAGTATGCAGTGTCCTTGGAGACATTTAGTAATGTGTCTCTGCCAGCAAGCATGCTTTTTGAATGCTTACCACTTTATGCTCTGACTCTCAGCATCTTCTCCAACACATATGCCCCACTCCCCACACCTCCCACACCCTCCCACATAAACATCCTCCATTAGTGTGGCACATTCATTGCAATTGATAAACACATCCTGGGGTTTTGCCATTAATAATGGACCATAGTTCACATTGTAGTCTACACTCTTTTTCCTGTTTTATTTCTATCTGTTGAGTTCACTTTTCTGTTTTACTCTTAAGCCTGAACTCTGCAGTTTAAAGGCAAGTTCATGCCTGAGTGCTCTGTGATCATCCAGCTGCTGCCATAGAAACACCAGGGCATCTTGCTTCTCACAGACATCCTTTCCCAGCATCTTCACAGGGAATTCCATTTCTTGTCTCATGACAAGAACCCAGATGCTGACATCCGCAGAGGAGAAAAAGTTGTATTTCCTACCTGAGAATCCAAATCTCCTTTCATACAGAAATTGGCATCAATGACATTAAGACCCACCAATAGAGAAAAAAATTGTAGCTCCTTCTTCCATCATAAGGGCACTGGGTTCACAGAATTCGCTGAGAAGTTCTTTTTTATTGATCAAAGCTTTCATATAATTTCAGAGTTTCCTTTTGCAATAATGCCAAAAGAAGCCAGGCTCTTCCTCTGCCTACTGGTGTCTTAAGTCCTGGGAGATCTTTAACACTTGCTGTTATCTCTGCAGCTTCTTGAACAGGTTTTTCTACCAATTCTAGAGACCTCAAGAAGTGTTTATTTTTTCCAATAAAAGCAGCTTTCAAGCCGTGTTTCAGACAGTGCTTCATCACTACAAAGAATTGCTGGAGAGGCTCATAGTCAGAGTCGAGAGTCCTCCCCAGGTTCAGAGCTGATTCAATCAGGCCTTGATACTCAGCCTGGCTATGTCCATCAGGTTGGTGGTTACTGCCGCCGCCGCTCAGGCAGATCAGCAGCAGGAAAGGCATCGGGGAGCCCGTCCAGGGCAGGGTCCTCCAGATGCCCTTTTGTTGCTGTAGCGGCAGGTGTGCTGCGAAGCCGGCACCTGCACCGCTCTTATAGTGCAGGAAGAAGGGGAGGGCTACCGACGAACCTGGCTCTGACTGCGGGGTAGGGAAGGCGAGCTGCGGCCCCACTTCGCCCCCTCACTCCGCGCCCCCGCCTGGAGCGCAGCTGGGCGTTCCAGGCCGCGGTTCCCGCCCTTCGCCGGCTCCACGTTGCAACTTTCCGCGCCAGCTGTGGGCAACGACCGGGACTCAGCCATGCTTGGCCTTACCTTCTCTTCTGCCTTACACCGGGCTAGGGCAAGAAGCCCCGGCCCTGTCCGTCAGCGCTGCCACCTTTCTCCTCCGCGGCTGGTGGCGCCTGGGTTCCACCGCTGGGTCCACAATCCACACCGCCCGGGTCCCGAAATTTGCTTTCCTGTAACAACTTTCAGCAATGTGTTTATCATGTATTTTGGTGTTTTTTGGTATGTGTGTGTATACATCTGTTATATTTTTTGTTTTATTTTTTGTTTTTAAGAATTATTTATTTATTTATCCCCCCCTTGCTGCCCGTGCTTGCCGTGTCCATTCGCTGTGTGCTTTCTCCGTGTCTGCTTATCTCCCCCTTGCTGTGAGGTCCGGCTGCATCAGCCCACTGCGCCCCGGCGGGATGGCCTGCCCTCACAAGGAGGCCCCAGGAAGTGAACCCCGGGCCTCCCACATGGTAAACGGGGCCTCTATCGATTGAGCCACAGCCACTTCCTGTTGTGAGGTCTTGCTGCATCAGCCCACCGGCGCGCGGGCTGGCCTGCCCTCACAAGGAGGCCCCATATGGTAAACGGGAGCTCTATCGATCAAGCCACACCCGCTTCCCACGTCTGTTTTTATCTTGAAGCAAGTTTGAATTACTCCACACTAACAACTTGGAATTAGTCATCTGACCCGTACAAAGTTATTTTCCTCTGACAATATGAACTTTTATTCTGTGCATATGGGGTCTGGTATAGCAAATCTCAACAAGACTCAATGCAGAATTCTGAAGGTGTTTTGTTTGTTTATTAACGTAGCTCTCTTTCTACCTGTAAGCTGTCCCAGATTCTCCAGCCACCTCCGTTCCCTTGTATTCTGATTTTCTCTTTAATTCAGTGAGCTGGCTGTACTCTGTTTCCATTCCATTTCTCTGTCTCCACAGTCAAGATATTGAGTTCAGGCAAAATCATTGGTGATCATAAGTTTTAACTAGTTATTTTTGTGTTGTTTTATTTTTGTCTGCAAAATTCATTCCTGCACTGCCTGATGTCTGATATTGCTTTCTCATTTTTGTCCAGTTTTATTTAGCTATATATGGTAGAAGATTAGATCAAGTTCTTAATGCACATTCATGGTGAAAAGTAGAAATTATAATATTTCAATTTCAAAAAAAATTTAAATTCAAATTATCATGATTTTTGAGTAAGGTAGAGATTTGGAAACAGCAGAACAACATAGAGTTGTATGGTAAAATACACAAGGTAATAAAGCCGAGGTAATGTTGCATGTTGCAGAGAAGAAACTAAAGGATGCACACGGTCATTGGATATGGGGGTGGGGCAAACAGGACAGGCACACCAGGGCAGGCTTCTAAGGAATATGTGTGTTATATCAGTATGTGGAGATCAGTATGTGGAGATCCATACAATAAACAAGGAAATATTAAACTCCCATCCTGGGAAGTGTTGCTATGTTCTCAAATAGAAGGACAATAATCCCTCAAGAACATAGGCAGTGCCTAATAAAAGAAAACAGACCAATATGTCAAGCCCTCAATGTTATTATTATTATTATATATTATAGCAAAAAGTGAAACTTAGTGGTTAACATAGGTCCCAATGGAAGGAGGAGTGAAGAATAGAATATATGGGACATAGGGCAATTTTAGCACATTAGAACTGTTCTGCATAATCGTGCAATAACTGATACAGGCCTTTTTAAAATTTGTCAAAATCTGTAAAAGTATACGGCCCAAAATGTGAATCATAATATAAGCCATTGACCATTGTTAGTAGCAATTCTTCAATATGTGTACATCAATTGTAACAATGTCATTAATATAAATAAATATTATTAATTATTTATATCAACATTATAATAATAATATTAACCATTTATCTTCAAAGAACCTAAAGCTTCTTTGAAGATAAAATGAAAAAAAAATAAGACTCTTGGGGAATATATGGAAGAAAATGTCACTATGTACACAAGACAACAAATCTTACAGTGATGAATGACATAATGACTAAAATGACTTTTTTTTATTATTTCAAATCTTTTTTAGTTTCTTTTATATATTTTATTTGATATTTTTAAAACTGTCACTATTATTTCATTTTCTTATTATTTTTATTGGTTATTTTGTTGGCTTCATATTTGGAGAGATTTTGGATCATAGAAGGTTCACAACTGTGGCAAGGTGTCAGTGATAAGGGAATGCAAGAATGTTTATCATCGATGTGGAAACAGTGGCCACTGGAGGTTCTGAGGGGAGGGACAGGGAGCAATAAGTATAATATGGGGACATATTCAGGACATTGTAATAGTACTTCATGACGTTGCAATGATAGATACAAGCCGTTATATATTTTGTCATAACTTACTAAATTGTGCAGGACAAAATGTCTAATGTAAACTTTAATCCACAGTTAGTGGCAGTGCTTCAACAGGTGTTCATCAATTGTAATAAATTTATGACACTAATGAAGGATGTTGTTAATGTGGTAAAGTGTAGGAGGAGAAGGGAGTGGGGCATATGGGGATCCCCTATATTTTTTCTTAACATTTATGTATTCTAAAGTATCTTTAAATGAACAATTAAATAAATAAAATGTATTTTTAAAAAAGGGTGCACATGGTCTAACAATACATAATGTGATTCAGTCTTCCCAACAAACAGATATCTACTTTTGAATATATTTAGATTTTTGTTTTTAATAATGGAAATATCTCCCATATTATTTTCCCCTTGGCAGGATTTACCTTGCTCTAGTGCCAAAAGAGCTTATGTTATTAAAAATTAGGCCAAACTTGGATTATAAACAAGCATAACCATTTTTTATTTTACAACCTTGAGCAACTTACTTTAATATTCTTTGACTCAATTTATTTAACAAAAATTTTGATAAGACATTGTAGCTACACTGTAAGGTATTTATGATAACAAGATGTATTAGTTTTCTTTTAACACTGCCTCATGTACAAAATATACACAAAGTATGACTTTTTTATTAATGCTATTCTAAGTAGAGTTATTGGTCTAACTGATTTCAAAATATTTTATTGGGTGTGAAAATATGGACTAGACTCTTCTTTATAAATAACTAATTCTACTTAAAGATGTATAAAGAATCTAGAAACACAACTGAAATGTTATCTGCTATAAAGAACTATAGTCCCCAAGAGTTTTCAACATGATGCTTTGTAGTTTATGGCATCCAATATAAATATGTCTTTTCTTTTTTTTTTCATTTCCTTCTCTATCAGTTAGATAACTATTAGAGCACAGTGGCACAATTTATGCTACTGGGTTTCTCAGGCATCCCCTCTGTGAGTGGTTTCATTGTAGCTGTTTTCCTGACCCTTTATGTCTTTGGTCTTTGTGGTAATATTTCCATCGTCATGGTGATTATCAAAGATAGCCAACACAGCTCACCTACGTATTTCTTCCTAAAGAACTTGTCCTTCTTGGATATATGCTATATCTCAGTCAACATGCCCATGGTCATTGTCAATGGCATCTTGGGATCCAATGGAATTTCCTTCTCATAGTGTGTTGCCCAGTTCTACTTATTTTTCACACTGGTTTCACACTGATTCTTTCCCACTCACTGCCATGGCCCATTACTACTGTATGGCCATCTACAGTCCCTGCTCTATTGGATGTAAGGAGCAGGAATTTCTGCTAGAAGTTTGCTTCCACTGCCTGGGTGTGTGATTTCCTCTACTCCATTTTCCATGCTATCAACAACTTCTTCCTCTCCTCTGGAACTAACATTTTTGATAACTTTTTTTATGTGACATTCCTCCAGCCATGAGGCTTTCCTGTGCTGACTACAGTGCAAATGAAAAATTGAGTTTTATATCCCTCAGCAACATCATACTGGAGACTTTGTCCTCACTCTACTCTTACACCTATAATCCCTCCACCATCATCAAGATTCATCATAAGCAGGGCTACTGGAATGTCTTCTCAGCCTGCATTTCTCACCTGACCACTCTTCTCTTATGTATCTGCAAGTTCCTTTTACCCAAAAGATACCTCAAACTATTCTTTTATCCAAGGATGTATGGATGCTGTATTTTATTCCATTATCACACCGTCTTGAACCCCATCATCAACTCTCTGAGGAACAAAGAATTGAAAATAGCCCTTCAGAATGTGTACCATCAACGACAGAGAAAGCATTGAAAAGATTTTATTGTACAGTACCTTCCATGAGAGTGTCTAAATAAATCATTTAATTGAAAAGTAAAATAAAATTACTTGATATATTTGGAGTATATATATTTGTTCAACAATATGAGTTGTTAAGATATTTCAATAATAGTTGTCTAGTAGAATAGCTAGAAAAACTTCCACTTCAAATTTAAGTACATTGTCCAAACTAATACCACCACTCAGCATTATTAGTTTAAAAATATTTATTTTGGTTTTAAAAGAGTGCAATTCCATTAAATATAAAGTAAGTTAAAAGGTGGAGATGTTGGAATATGGGAAGAGAATATTTTCAAAAGTCTTTTAAGAGCCATTGCTTTTCAAGACTATGTATAATAATCCTCATGGGTCAGTTACTCTTCTCAAAATTGTGAAATCAATGAGTTAGTAGCTAACATGAACGTTATCTTGAATTTATGGCATATTTATTACAGCATTGGCCTTTTTTTTCTTTCTTTTTTCTTTTTTTTCCTTTTTGTCTTTTACCTTGCCCCCCTTTTTTCCCTCCCCCATTTTTCTCCTCCCCCAGCATTGACTTTTTATATAGCCAAGTGTTTTGATCAAGCAATATCAAATTTAATAGTTGTCCTCAATTTAGTAAAAAATAAATCATAAATTAGAAATAAAAAGAAAGCATACTTTAACATCATTAGTTTTATAAAAGCTTAAGAATAACTTCACCTCTTTTACAATTAGTGATAACATTTATAAATTCATAGTTTGTAGTAGAAAATATTTGGGAAATTCATTCTGAATGTAATTTCAAAATATTTATTTACTCTTAATTCAATATGTCTGGAATCCTTTCCAATTTCTGAGAATTTACCCTAAAATATTTTGGTCATAAAAAGAAAAACAAGTAAGTGATAAAAAATTTATTCCATGCTTCTTTATATTCACATATTTTGCTTTAAAATTGTTTCTTCTTATTTTTTCTGAGAAATTTACAAACAACTTAAATTGACAAACAAAGCAAAAAAAAAAACAAAAAACAAAGCAAAAGCATCTGCATGTTACATAGAGGTAATATATAACAATTTCAAAATTATAATGCAGACAAACAGTATACAAATAATATATATTTGAAAAATAAATTGCTTGTATATATAGATACCAATGATCAATTTAGGTAGACAATAGTTCTTTTATATTACACAATTTTTAGATTGTTTGAAATAGATATATTTTCAGAGTTTGATTCAGAAATGTATCAACAGAAATTACAGTCCAATATTATTTAATCTACTTTTTCAAAAAAAACCTATTCACTCTAAAAACCATTAAATTATTAATTCAATAAATAAACAAATCATATCAATATTTATACATGGTAACTGAAGAAAAATCTCTCAGAAAATATGGACACACTAATTAAATACATTTATATTTATTTAGAATATAAAGATGGAATTTAATAAAAAATGGGAATCCATGTATTGGACAAATATTAACACAAATAAACTTAGTATGTTTCCAGGAAAAATAGATAAGTCATAAATGTCACTTTCATTAAGGTAGATATTATTTATTGATGAAGATTTTATTTTGCAAGATGATGCAAAAATTCTAAATTTGTGACTCAACTATAACCTAGAATTGAAGAAATAGTTATACTGGGCACATTTTAACACCTTTCCATTAGTAATGAAAATTACCAGGTATATAGGGGCTTTGCATAATGAGAAAAAGGTCAATTCTTTAAGGGACATACAGGTCAGAAATTTCTCCAAAAACAGAGGGCATCAAATTATTTGATATAAAAACTGGTAGCAATGAAGGAAGAAAGAGACAAATAAAATATTTATGTGGAAATGGCAACAACTTTTTGCAATAATTAAGATATCTAGGAGGTAGAAAATCATTAAAGTATTGTTCTGAACAGCATTATCAAGCACTTTAATATAATTGACATTTAAAGGATAAACCATTCAACATCAACAGAATACACATTCTTTTGAAGCTCAAATAGAACATTCACCAATATAAAGCACGTTCTGGGATATCAAGCAGACATATCTTAGCAAGTTTGAGAAATTGAAATAATACAAAGCATGTTCTCAGACCACAATTACATTAATTGGAATTCAGCAAAAGAAATATGTGTTTTGAATTTCCAAAAATATAGTGAATTTGTTTATTTCTACTTGCAGTTTTATTGGGTTTTGCCTCATGTATTTTGCTATGTTATTAGGACATGAACAATAAGGCTGTGTATGTCCTCTTGGAAAATTGACTTCTTAATCATTATGCAATGCCCCTTTTTATTCTTGACAAATTTCCTTGGTCTGAACTCTGTTTTCTCTAAAATCAATATAGATAGTTCAGCTTTTCTTTGATTAGTTTTAGCATGATACCACTTCCTACATAATTTTATTAATAATCTGTTTGTGAGTTTATATTTTAAGTGTTTACATGTAGACAAAATATAATTGGTTTGTGTTTTGGTATTGACTTTGCCTCCCTCTGACTTTTAATCAATGTATTTGGACCATCCATATATTAGTGATTATTAATTTCTTCTATATGTATAGCTCTTTCCTCTTCTTTGCAGCTGTTCTTTGATTCCTGATCTTATTCTCTATTTTATTTTTTTTAAAATAATAGTTTTAATTATTTTTTTTTATGATTCCATTGTTTTTCTTCCCTTGGCATATTTTGCTTTTCTTTTTATTTCTTTAATGGTTGCTGTAGAGTTTGCAATATGCATTTACAACTAATATAAGTCTACTTGTACCAGAGGATTTTAGAAAGATCATAGAGTAGGGAACTTCAGGACTCAGTCCATCCACCAGAACTATTAAACAAGGAGGAACTGTCTGAAGCAACTGTTTTCAAAACTGCAGTGGCCAAAAGAACGCTGTACAGTATCCAGGGAAGCATGGGAGAAAGAGGCTGATAAATTAAATAAAATTAATTATCGCTAAATTGCTCTGTCTGCATAATGGCTAATGGTGCCTATTACCCAACTCTGGCAGCAGGCTAACATGGGGTCCAGTCCCTGGCTAACTCAGTGGTGACAGAAAGGGACATAAAAGTCCTCTTACCCAAGACTAAGGGTGGGCATGGCCAATCACAGATCATGGATATTTATTACTGAATTCAGATCACTCAGGGCCCAGCTTTGAGGGGACCCATTGTTTCAGCCGACCCTGGAAAGGGACAGTGGCAGTGAAAACATAAAGATGTAGCAGTTTCTCAAGGCTGCAGGGCAAGTTAGATGAACGACTGTATTTACTGGGTAGTACAGGAAAGCCCAGCTTTAGGGAACTGTCAGAGAACTTTTGGGAGCCCTTCCTGATCCCTTCCCAAAGGCACTTTGGAGATGGTCTGTGACATCTTCTTGGGTCCCTTGCCATGTTTCAGCTGGGAAAAACTGACTTTGGAAAGTCATTTCAAGCATGCTCCATCTCATAGAATTTTTCTTCCAGGAAAAAAGCAGGTTGAGACAATGAAAAGAGTGTAAGAAGTATACAGGCAGATAGTATAGGGCAAAAGACTGTCAGCTTCAAACATCTGGTAGACTTAGGTTTGTTTCTTGGGAAACAAAGGGGACAACCAACCTCATGTAGGCAGGAAATCTCTAATAAAACTAACAAGCAGGACAAGAAACAGGCACAGAAAAAATGGAAAATCCTACACTCTGCATTTGCCTTGAGCAACCCTTCCTGATAGGAGGGCTCAAAGTCAAGAAAATCTCTGTTTTACTAGCAGTTGGTTACAAAATCAAGAAACATACATCTCCAGGAATAAATCCCAGAGTTAACATTTCAATATATTAAATGTACAATGTACAAAAAAAGAGCACATGACAAAGAAACACGAAACGATGGCCCATCCAAAGGAAGAGGATAATAGTTAAAAAATACAAAACACTAATGTAGAAGTCCAGAATGTTGACATACTGAACAAAGCATTTAAAAAAATATTAAAAATGCTCAAGGAGATGAAGGAAAGCATGGAGAATAAACTAAATGCTATCAGGAACACAATGAGTGAGCAATATGAGAATCTTAGTGAAGAGATAGGAACTTTATAAAGGAAACAAACTGGACTACTGTACTTAAAGATCACATGAACTGAAATGAAAATTCCCAGGAGTTTTAAACAGTAGATTGAATCTAGAAGAAAGAATCAGCAAAAACAAAGACAAGGCACTTGAAATGAGGCAGACTGAGGAACAAAAAGTCAAAAGAAATATAAAAATAAAAAATAACCTGAGACACCTTTGGCACATCATCAAGCATACCAATATATATATTATGGAAGTCCCAGAGAGAGAAGAGAGAAAGAAGCAAAAGTTATATCTAAAGAAGAAATAACAGTGAACTTCCAAACTTAGCAAAAGACATGAATATACTTATCCAAGAAACCCAGACACCAGAAAGCAAGATAAGTATAAAGAAATACCCACACAGTCATATATTGATCACACTATTAAATGCAAAGGACAAACAGGGAGTTCTGAAAGTTATGAAAGAAAAGTAACATTTTACATACAAGGAGTCACAATTAGATTCAATTCTGATTTCTCATCAGAACCCATGCAGGCAAGAAGGCAGTGGGTTGAAATATTTAAACATTTAAATATTTAAATAGTTGAAAGAAGACAACTGCCAACCAAAAATTTTATATCTGATGAGACTTTCTTTCAAAAATGAGGGGGAAGTTAAGACATACTCATATAAACAAATGCTGAAGGAGATCATCACCACTAGATCTGCACTACAAGCAATACTAATGTCAATTGTTTATACTAAAAGAAAGGACACTAAACAGTGGTTCAATGTGGCATAAAGAAATGAAGATTTGTGGTAAAAGTATCCACTTAAGTAATTATAAATGTCATTATTTTCATAATATATTTTTGATACTTAGTTCCACTTCTTACTTTCCTACAGGTATTAAAATGCAAATACATAAAATTATTATTGATAAATCTATGGTTTTGGACGTACAATTTATAAAGATATAAGTGACAACAAGTACAGAAAAATAGGGAGAGAAAAGGGTATAAAAATGTACACGGCATGCTCTTTAAGTTAGGTCTGAAATAATTAAATATGAATATTATAAATTTAGATTAAATTTATCCCCATGATAACTCCCAACACTATAGATGAAAAGTATATCCACATAAAGGGAGAAGGCACTCAATATGGTATAAAGTTTTATTTTTTTTTAATCAAATAAATATAAAATAAGTTAACAGAAGTGAGGGACAAAAAAAAAAGGTATATGACTTTAAAAATCCAAATGGATAATGATAGAAGAAAGTCTTGTAAATAGATTAAATTATTCAATCAAAAGTCAGACATTGGCAGAATGGGTAATAGTGTAAGAATCAACTATATCATGTATACAAGAGACTCACCTTAAATTCAAAGATATATGAAAGTTGAAATGAAAGGATGGATGAAAATATATGAAGCAAGTTGTAGCCGTAAAAGGATGGGGTGGCGATACTGATATCCTAAAAATCAAATTAAAATAAAAAAACTGTTATGAGTGACAAATATGGTCAGTTATACTGAAAACTTGAGATTTTTAAAAAATAAAAAGTTACAACAACTATAAACATATATGCGCAAAACAACAAATTCCCAAATTATATGAAGCAAATACTGACACAATGGAGGAGAGAAATTGATAGTTCTATATTAATATTAGGAGTATTTAACACATCACTTTAAAAATTGAATACTCAATATTCAGAAGAATAATGAGGAAATACCAGATAAATGATACACTGAATAAAATAGACCTGACAAACATATATAGAACACATCCCCAACAAAACCAAAATGCACATTCTTCCTGAGTTCACATCAATCATTCTCCAGGATAGACTATATATTAGGTCATAGAACAAGTCTCAATATAATTTAATAAAATATTGAAATCATGCAACCTATAGCATCTGACCAAAATGGAATGAAGCTAGATTTCATTAATAGAGGAAGAAGTGGAAAAGTCTCAACTATGTAGAAACCAACCAGTATAATCTTAAACAACAAATGGGTTGAAGAGGAAATCACATGGAAAATTAGGAAATATCTTGAGGTGAATGAGAATGATAATGCAACATACCAAGTATAATGGGATGCAGGAAAGGCAGTGCTGAGAGGGAAATTTATAGCCCTCAATGCTTACATTAAAAATGAATAACTTCAAATCATAGACTAACCCTCAAACCTGGAAGAACTAAGACCATACAAAACCCAAACAAAGAAGAAGGAAGGAAATAACAAAGATTAGAGCAGAGATAAATGAAATAGAAAACATAAAATATAGAGAGAATCAATAAAATAAAAAATTGGTTCTTTAAAAAGATAAATAAAACTGGCAATCACTTATCTAGAATGAAAAAGTAAAAGAAAGAATAGAAATAAAGAAAACAGCAATGAAAAGGGTATCATTACTACTGACACTGAAATTAAAAAAAAAAAAAAAAAAGAACTTTGAGGATACTATGAGCAGCGATACATCAATAAATTAGATAGGTTAGATTAAATGGAAAAAAAATCTTTTGAACACACAAAATACCTACACTGACTCAAGGATAAATAGAAGGCCACATCAAACCAATTATTATTGAAGATTGAGACAGTAATTAAACACCTCCTAACAATGAAAGTACAGTGCCAGATGGCTTCACAGGGGAAATCTACCAAATATTTCAAGAAGATTTGAATTCAATTCTACTCAAACTTTTCCAAAAAATTGAAGAGGAGAAAAGACTCACTAATTCATTCTATGAGGCCAGCATCACCCTCATAGCCAAGACAGCTAAAAAGACCAAAAGAAAAATACAGGTTAATACTTCTTATTAATATAAATGCAAAAATAGTCAACAAAATACTAGCAAACAGAATTGAAAAATTTATTAAAAGAATTTTACACCACAATCAAGTGGGATTTATCCCTGGTATGCAAGGATGATTGAACATAAGAAAAGCAATTAATGTAATATACCACATTACCAGAATGAAGAAAAAAGCATGATCTTATCAATTGATACAGAAATTCATTTGACAAAATCCAGCACCCCTCCTAGGTAAAAATTATTAGAACACTAGGAAGAGAAGGAAGCTTCCTAAGTATTATAAGGCCATCTATGAAAAGAATACAGCTTAATATCTTACTTAATTATGAATGTATGTAATTTTACAGCTACAGTAACCAAGTTGTGTCTTATGGTACTATAGGTATAAGAAAGTAAATGATAAATAATGTTAGTAATTTGAGGGAGAAAATAAAGCTAGCATTTTCCTAAATCCCTTATTAAATTTTGAAATATGAGAGCATCTCTAAACTGAATATTCTGCAAGAGCATTAGGCTAAAGATTTTATAGAGTAGGAGGTCAATAATCAATAGTTGTTATTTCATCAGAATTATTTACTTCTCAAATTCTCAGAAGATGTTTAGATACTGAAGTTGTATTAGTCATAGAAGAGGATGTAGGAACAGCAAATTTAGGACCCAAATTATATGTTGCTGGCTGGTCAATTTGGAATTAGCTAGAAGGTTGGAACATTATGGTAAGGTCAGTGAAAGTTCTTCATTCATTCCACATTTTTCACACAATTAGTTGGTAAACCTTATAATAACAAATTTATTGAAATGAAACTACATTGCTTCAATAAAACTAAATAATCAGGAAATGATTGATGCACTGAAGAAGATCTAGATCAAAGTAATATCTTCATAAATCAATTGTGTGATTACCATATGTAGTCACTCATTAGATGTGTAATTTTGGAATACTTGGCATTGTTTATATTGTATTCCTCTCTCTATTTATATATTGAATTTTTTTTTTACAGGTTGTGCCTGCAGTAATGATAAATAAAATTGCTGTGACTGAATGTATCCTTCTGGAATTTTCTACCAATCAGGTATGCACATTTTTCATTCAGTGCTTCTTTCATTCATGTGTGTACCTTGATGGGGAAAATCAACATTATAATTATTACAACTTTTTACTAGTACCTTCACATCTCCCATGTGCATCTTGAAGAATTTATAATTCTTGGATATCTGACTCATTTCAGTCACAATCTGCAATCCTTTGTCACCTCCCTAAATACAACAAATCCATCTCATTCCTTGGCTGTCATTCAGTTCTTTCTAGTGATTTTGTTGTTTGTTTTTAGCAGTTGCAAATGTAATACAACTCACAGCTGTGTCTTTGACCACTATGCTCCCATCTGTCGTCCTGTGCACTGTGATGTCATCATGAACATGGGCATGACATTCAGATGGCAACCTATGTTTTGAATGGTTGAGCATCTGATTGCTGTGATGCCCACAGCTGGTATCTTCTTTTTCTCCAAATTTAGGTCCAATGTAGTCCATCAGTTCTTCTGTGACATGCCACAGTTATTAGCTATTTCTTGTTCAGAAACTTATGAGAAATTGTGCTTATCCTCATTAGTATGGTGATGGATTTCTGTTGTTTTATTTTAATCATTTTTTATCTTAAGTCTACATCTTCTCCACAGTCAAGAAGGTTTCTTCAAGAGAAGGGCAGTCCAAAGCATACTCCACCACTTACCTTATACAGCTGCAAGTCATTGTATTATTGCTCTCCACTGGCTTCATTATTTATCTAAAGACAACATCAGGTTCCCCTATTTTTCCTTTTTCTGGAATAAACTTTATTTTAGAAAACTTGTAGAATTACAGAAAAATTACACTGAAAGCATAGGGAAATCCAGTATAGCCCCCACACCCATACATACAGTTCCCCTATTATTTACATCTTACATTCATGTGGTGCATTTGTTGAACCTATTGATTGCTACTAACCAAAATGTATAGTTCACATTATGGTTTACACTTTGTGCTGCAAAGTTTTAAATGCTTTAAAGGTGTATAATGTCATGTGTCCATCATTGCAGTATTGTACAGGACAATTTCACTGGCCTAAATATACCCTGTATTCTGCCTACTCATCCTTACTCCCCCATTTAAACCCCTGGCATCCACTATCTTTATATCAATGTTACAAGTTCTTCAATTAACACAAGATAATAACAACAATTAAAATAAATCTATTTTTGTCTGTATTTATACTCCCCACTTAACTTTATTCATTCCCCAATCTTGAGTAATTTGGGGAGATGTCTGCTCCAAATGCTTCAGGCAGAGAAGGGACTTAAATATTGTGGAGCAGATGGAAGGAATTGTTTTGCTTACAGTTGTTGATCCTCCTTGTTTTAGGGGCTGGGACTTGTCCATCATCATCATTTTGTTGGTTTTCCAGGGTAAATTTTAAGAACTGGAGAATTGAAGTTGACCACAGCTCTGCTGGGATTCAGCAATGAACCAGACTATAAAACAATCCAAACATTGAAGTATCTGAGAGATATTTTTTAAATTACATGTTCAAATAAAAGGAGTAGAAGAATCATCAGTAAGGGTCTTATAAATGAGTATAACTTTGTTATATTGGGGAAATACATTATCATATATTCTCAAATAGGGCTTGTCACTGTGGTGGTGTCTTTATGAGACTGTGTGCCTTGCCTCTGGTATCTCAATGTCCCTAGAGCCCTCAGGAGCACTCTTGTTTAAGGCTTTGTTAACTGATACAGTTAGTGAAATCTGCTTAAGACCTGCATAAACATAACCTCTGGAATGATCTCCTGACACACTTTGCAATCACTTATCCATATATATATTTTTTTTAATTTAATTTTCTCTTTTTTGGTCAAGGTCTTTTTTGAAATGCATTGTTTGTTAGCAGTTGGTAACAATCCCTCAGTGCTAGGGAAACTCTCCCTTAGGATTAGGACCCAGATAGGGTAGAAAGTAATGTGTTGATTTGCTGATTTGGCTTAGAGAGAGGCCACATTTGAGTAACGAGGTTTTCAAAGGTATTTGTTAGGCATTACTTATAATTAGGCAGTTTCATTTTTACTGTGATAGGGTTCATAAGTACAAGCACTAAAATTGAAGGCTTGGCCTTTAGACTTGTCTTGTTTGCTTAGCATAGCTTATATATTCTAGAGATTTTTGCCATTTTATTTGAGAATGTATGGCTTCCACAGGATGGAAATTTAATATTTTGTTAGCTACTGTGTGGGCCTCTATCTATTGATAAAACACCTATGGCAATATGAATACATTCATATACCATAGAAGTGTATTTTAGGTCCAGTTTTTCCCATATATCACCCCACTATCAGCACCCTATACTAGTGATGTATGTTAATTATAGATCCTGAACATTCTTATATTTGTATTCTTAGCCAGAATCCTTGGCCAACCTAGAGTACACTGAGTTATACAGTCACTTAGCTTTCCTTTTAGCATTATGGAAAGCCCCTAACTTCCCCATTCAAGCACGTTCACACTCACCCTTCAGCATGGTTATTTATAAACTTGTGGCTGCCATCTGTTTCCAAACTGTTACAATCAACCTAATTATGAATTCTGCACAGATTAAGCATTGGCTCATCAATGTCTACTCTCCTTCTTTTTCCTGGTAACCTCTCTTCCAGAGTCTACCTCCACATGTCTGTTCACGATTATCAGTTCATGTCATTGAGATCATGCAGTGTCTACCCTTTTGCATCTGGGTTATTTCACTCAATATAAGGTCTTTGAGAAAAATCCATATTGTCACATTTCAATACTTCATTCCTATTTACAGCTGAATAATATCCCTGCCTACATATATACTACATTTTGTTTATTCAATCATTTTTTGATGGATACTTGGGTTGCTTCCATCTTTTGGCAATTGTGAAAAATGTTACTATTAACATTAGTATGCAAATATCTGTTCATTTCCCATTATCTTAATTTGCCACAAGCTGACAGTACAAAATGGTGTGTCTTTTATAAAGGGGATTTATTTGGGGTAAAAGCTTATAGTTCTGAGGCTGCAAAACTATAAAAAACAAGGCATCATTAGAAATGTTTTCTTAACAAGGGTCAGCTGCTAGCAGAACCTGATGTCTTGCCACATGGCAAGGCAAGATGGTGGGTCTGCCATAGTCTGTCTGCCTTCTCCTCCAGGACTACTGTCTCTATCAGCTTTGCCCGTACTCTCAGTCTTTTTCGGCTTCTCTTTTTCCAGCTATAGGTGAACCTGGAGTCCTCTTTCTCATATGGCATGGTCAAATGGGAATTTCCTTCCTTCATGTCCCCTTTCTCTCTCTATGTTCTCAGTTTACATAAGACCCAGCAATGTGGCAGAGACCTAACCTGGGTTATGCCTCACTGACATAGTCCAATCAAAAGCCCTAAAGCAATATAATCAAATGTGACTTAATTAGGGTCCCTTTACTGAATCTAATCAAAAGGTCCCATCTACACTGAGTTTACAGGCACAGGAATGGGTTAGTTTAAGAACACAATTTTCTTGGGTCCACAAAAGAAAAACCAGGACACTTTCTTTCAGTTCTTCTGGCTATATACCTAGTAGTGGAATTGCCTAATCATATAGCATTTCTTTACTTAGCTTCCGGAGAAACTGTTAAATTGTCTTCCAGAGTGGCTGCACTGTTCTACATTCCCATTAATGAATGGGTGTTCCTATTTCTCCAGGTACTCTCCAACACTTGTAGTTTTCTGTTTTGATTTTTTTTAAAGGAAGCCAGTAAAGTAGGTGTGAAATTATCTCATTGTAGTTTTTATTTTCATTTCGCTAATAGCGTTGACCATCTTTTGATGTGCTTTATTGTCATCTATATATCTTCTTTGTAAAAGTGTTCAAGTCTCTTGAGCATTTCTTAAAGCAGACTGTTTTCATTTTTATTATTGAGTTGTAGGATTTCTTTATGTATGCTGTATATGAGACCCTTACCAGATATGTGGTTTTCAAATATTTTCTCCCATTGAGTAGGCTGTCTTTTATTTAATAAAATTTCATTAAAATACATCTTTCATATGTGAATAAACATAACCCATAAATGTATAGTAAAATTTGTGAATTTACCAAATAAACATGCCTATCATCATACAAGTCTCCCATAAATTTCCCCACCACCAACACTACATTGTTGTGAAACATTTGTTACAAACTATGAAAAAGCATCATCAAAATATTACTACTAACTATAGCCCATATCTTATATTTGGTGTCTTTTCCCCCCAACCCACCCAATTATTAATACTTTATATTAGTTTTATGTATTTGTTATTGTTCAGGAGAAAACATTCTCATATTTGTTCTGTTAACCACAGTCCATCATCCACCATTGGATTCACTGTGTTATACAGTCCTATGCTTTGTAAAATCCATTCAATGTGTATACTCAGTGACTCTCATTTTCGTCACTGAGTTGTGCTCCCATTACCTCAGTCAATTTTAGAATGTTTCCATTACTCCAAAAGGAAAAATACCTTACTCCCTTATAACCCTCTAATGTTGTCCATCAGTATTGAAAAATTACCTTCTTGCCATTGTTGCAAAATATTACAGTTACATTAGTTGTAATTTTGCCAAGTATCATCATATTATTAGCACTTTGTGAAATAAAAACATTCTGATATTTATACTATTAACCACAGTCTTCAACCACCACCAAAATTACTATGCTATACATTTCCTAAGTTATTTTTTTGTTTCCTTTCAATTGACATTTACTTCAACAGACTACCACTTTCAGCCACAATCACATTTATAAATGAGCACTGTTAGTTATATTCATTATAATGTGTTACTCTCAACCATATTCATATCCACACTTTTACAAGTAACCTCATTAATAATGCTAAAGCATCATGTCCCTTTCTCTGCCCACCTTCTATTTCCTAGTAACCTATCCTCTACAGTTTAACTTTGTGAGTTTGCTCATCATATTTAGTTCATATTAATGAGACTGCACAGTATTTGTCCTTTTGTATCAGGTTATTTCACTCAAGATAATATCTACCTTTTCACTTTCTTCATACTTTCCTTTGAAGTGAAAAGTTTTAATTTTGCCAATTTATCTATTTATTCTTTCTTTAATTGTACTTTGACTATAAAGTTTATGAAACCATTGACTTCCACAGGATCATGTAGATTCTTCGTACATTATCTTCTAGGATATTTATGGTCCTGGATCTTTTATTTAGGTCATTGGTCCATCTTGAATTAATTTTTGTATAGGGCATGAAATAGGAATCCTCTCTCATTCTTTTGGGTATGGATATCCAGTTCCCAAAGCACTATTTGTTGAAGAGGCAATTCTGTCCCAGCTGAGTGGAACTGGTGGCCTTGTTGAATATCAATTAGCAGGTCTGTTTCTGAATTCTCAATTTGGTTACATTGGTCAATATAACATTGTCTAACCTTGTGCCAATACTATGATATTCTGAACATTAGCTCCATAGTATGCTTTAAAGTCAAGCAGCATGAATCCTCCAAATTTGTTTTTCCTTTTCAAGAGTTTTTTGGTCATTTAGGAACCCTAAACTTTCCAAATAATTTTGATAATTCACTTTTTAATTTCTGTAAAATATGTTGTACATTTTGGGGGATTGCATTGAGTCTGTGAATCAATTTTAGTAAAGTTGACATCTTAATGATATTTATTCTTCCAATCCATGGACATGTAATATCTGTTCATTTATATAATTCTTCTTTGATTTATCAATGTTGTATAGTTTGCTGTATACAAGTTCTTTACATCCTTAGTTATGCTTATTCCTAAATAATTTATTGTTTTATTTGCTATTGTAAATGGATTTTTTCTCTTGATTTCCTCCTCAGATTGCTCATTATTAGTGTATAGAAATGGTTCTGATTTTTTGTGTTGATCTTATATCCTGCCACTTTTTTGAACTTGTTTTTCAGCTCTAGTAAATTTGTCTTAGATTTTTCAGGATTTTCTATATATAGAATCATGCTATCTGCAAAGAGTTAAATTTTTCTTCTCCCTTTCCAATTTGTATATTTTTTTCTCTTTTCCTTGCCTAAGTGCTCTAGCAAGAACTTTGAATAAGAGTGGTGACAGTCGTCATCCTTGTCTTGTTCCAGATCTTAGAGGGAAAGCCTGTAGAATTTGTATTAAGATGTTAGCTGTGGGTTTTTCCTATATGTGGAATGGGTTTCCTTCTATTTCTGTACTGCAAAGCGTTTTTTTATCAAGAAAGTATGGTGAATTTTCCTGAATGCTTATTCTACATCAATAGAAATGATCATGTACATTTTCTCCTTCAGATGGTTAATTTGGTGCATTAAATTGCACCAAATGGTTTCTTATGTTGAACCATCCTTCCATAGGTTGAATAAAACCCAGTTGTTCATAGTGTATAATTACTTTGATTAGTTACTGGATTTGGTTAACAGGTATTTTGCCCTGGATTTTTGCATCTACCTTAATTGAAGATACTGGTCTGTAATTTTTATTTCTTGTAGCATCTTTATGTGAATTCAGTATTAGGGTGATGGTGGCATGATAGAATTAGTTATGTAATGTTCCCTCCCCTTCAATTTTTTTGGAAGATTATGGGGAGGATAGGTGTTAATTCTTTTTGGAATGACTGGTAGAATTCATTTGTGAAGACATATAGTTCTGTGCTTTATTTAGTTGGAGATTTTTGATGACTGATTCAATCTCATTATTTGAGATTGGTCTGTTGATGTCTTCTACTTCTTCTTTCAAAAGTGTACATTTCTCATGTGATTCTAAAAATTTGACCATTTTATCTAAATGTCCACTTGTTGGAAGACAATTTTTCATAGTATCATCTTGCAATACTCCTTATTTCTGTGGGGTCAAAAGTGATATCCCTTATCACTTCTCTGATTTTATTTGCAACTTCTCTCTTATTTTTCTTTGTTAGTCTAGCTAAGGATTTGCCAATTTTATTAGTATTCTAAAAAATAGCTTTTTGTTTTCTTAACTATCTGTATTGTTTTTATTCTCAATTGCTTTTATTTCTGCATTAATCTTTGTAATTTCTTGCTTTCTGCTTGCTTTGTTATTAACTCACTGTTCTTTTACTAGTTCCTCCAGATGTGCAATTAGGTATTTGATTCTAGCACTTTCTTCTTTTTAATATAGGTATATAGGGCTAAAAATTTCCCCGTTAGAACTGCCTTCACTGCATCCTATATTTTTTATATATTGTGTTCTCATTTTCATATTCCATATTCTACCTCTTCTCCTAATTTTTAGATTGTACATTTGACTGGGCTGTAGCTTTTATTTCTTAGTATGGCTTGTAATTTTTTGCTGATGTCTAGGCATCTAATCAGATGGGTTTATCTTGTTAATTAGCTTCTTTCTCTTGCCTAGGGTTTTACTTTTGCTTGTCTTTTGTTAAATTTCTCTTTTGAAACTCAGTTACACTTATCCTAAATCTTTAGAATTGCCCATGTTTAAACAAACAAACAGACAAAGAACAACAACAAAAGCTAAACAAAAGCAAAATCAAAAAAAGCAATTCCTCTCTCTCAGGCTACAATGTTCTGACTAGACTGCATCAGTCATCCATGCCCACCAATCAATCATGCTGTGGCCCACCTCTCCACAGGTACCTAGATGAAAAAATGGAGAAAAAAAACCTGTCCTACCTCTAACCCTCTCAAACCTCCAGCTCTGGCTATGTCACCCCTAATCACCTCTATAATTTTATGGGTCCCATCTTTCCTGGTGCCTAGTCTGATCACCCCTCAGCTGGCCATGCCCTTGATGCCAGTCTGTGCACCCCTACATTGCCCAGATTGCCCCACAGACTACTGCTTTCTTTAAATGACAATGGATTTCCAAGAAAGTGTCCACTGATAAAGGAGATACATGTATGTGTATGTTTATTTAACATAAGATTTTATAATATATAAAATAAAGCATGTATATAACAGTAAATTGAACTTTGAGGAGGTTATCAGAAATCTATTAGAAAGTCTATCACCAACCATTAAAATCAAAATTAAAAACTAACAAGAAACATCAAAGATAGCTATAGTGAAAGTAATAACATAAGACTATAACATGATATGGTTTGTCTATTTGAATTGCTGGCACTTTTATGACTAACCACATACAACCTTCAGACCTAATTCCACTCTCTCTACTCTTTTTTATTTTTATTTTTTTATTTTAGTAGGTTTTATTTAAGTAATGCAATCCAACTTCCTCAATTTGAACTTTTTAAATTTAAAATCTAAAATCATGTAAGTCTGGGAAGGAAACCTTAGGTGATCCATGTGAGAATATAGATGGTATATTCAAGCTCCTATAGAGAACACATTATTTTGAAGTTCTCAACACGTAGAAGGCACACAATAAATATTAAACACCTAATGAACATTAGAAGTCTCAAGTTCTTCTAATCATGATTTACATATGAATTGCTTTAAAAGAATTCTTATTTGGCAAATTGGTCATTTTAGTTCAAGCAAATTATTTGCATATGTTTTAACTTTTGCTGATAAAAGGCAAGCTGCCTGAGGGTATTGCTTGCCTTGTTCATGTCTGTATTTCCCAATGGGCATAAAACACTGCCTATGCCAAATATACTCAAGAAATATTTTTAAAAATGATCACACTGCATGAAGTACTTGAAGCTAATTCAGTTACCTTATAGTTCACATTTTTTCACTAATTTGTTCTTATCTTTCTCACAATTAGTTGTAGTTTTACTATACTTCCAAAAAACACACTGTCTACCCCTCTATCAACTTGTAAAAATTCATTTTTAGTAAAAATAATAATATAAATATATTCCATTTGTAATTGTTAATTTGTGGTATGCAAAATCATTCACTCACTCCTGGGACTGATGTGTACTGCTGTGCAACTTCAGCCTTATTTAAGGGAATGGCATCCCCTGGACCGGAGCAATGAAGCAACCTGGTCAATTCCTTTTCTGGCTCAGGACAGGGAAAACCTAATTCATAAGATTCCTCTTCTGCTACAGACAGAGATGTACCACTCACCACTATTTTTTAAAAGATTACAAAGATTCACTATTCTGTTTAGAAGAGAAAAGAATAAAGACATCTAAGGTTTAGCTTATTCCTCTAGTACTGTCAAAAAACGAACAAACTTCTTTTATAGTGTTATAATGTCTATGGTCAGACTTTATTTCTCAATGAATCAAATTTTGAAATATTTCTTTATAAGGTTAATAACTGTCTTTGAAATTGTTCGCTGAGCAATTAAATAATTTTTCCATTCACATTCACATTTAATTACTGTTGTAAATAAAATATTCATAAATTTTACAGTTTCAGAATGAACCTGTAGTGACAAGATGTGGGTTCTAGTACCAGATCTTCTAATTAGCTGTGTGGCCCTAGACAAGCCATTTCAGATTCATGCTTTCACCCAGATGAAACAAAGATATTCACAGTTTTTGAATCTAATTTATAGGTAAGCAGACAAAATTTATATGAAAACATTTTGCTAATGTCATTAAACAAATGGAAGGTAAATTATATTAGGTTTTATCATATAAACTGTTTTCTAACATTGGGTTGACATTTTTTATAATTTAACCAAAATAAAGATTGCATGATTTCAAAACTACAAAATTCAGTAGTTACAAAGACAAATTAAAATATTAAAGCCAGTTATAACAATAAATCCATTCATCCATGGCCTCATTTGTTTACATTAAGAAATAATCATAAAAATAGGTAAAATTTCATGAAAATATTCCTATGTATTCTAGCTTAAGAGTTCGTGCCCATATCAATGGACTGTCTGGTATCGGCCACTGCATCAGGTAGTCCTATTGTCCATAGACTTTGCCAAACGGATTTGGCAGCCCAACCGTGATTTGCCTGCTAGTCCAGAGGCCAGTTCAAGCTTGTCATTCTCCTCATCAGCGATTGCTCCTAACTTCTCAAATATGTAATCTTCAAAGATGAGATGAAAGGGCAGGCTATTCCCTCACATGCACCCAAACTATCAATATCTAGATTATTTTGAACCACAACATCTATCAGGGAGTCACCAACTTTTCCTTTGAGTGGTTAATGTTTCACCATCACGGTTTTATAAAGTAGACTGTTATTTTATCTTCTGAGATGCTCTGCGCTTGCGCCGAAACGCTCAGCCGCTGGCTAGCCCTCGTCCTGCTGACTGGCCTCTTGTCTTCCCAGGAGTCTCTAGAGTTCCGCGTGGGGTCCCACGAGGAGCACTCACAGGCTGGCGGCGGGGGGAAAGGCGTGGAGAAGATGCTCATGAGCCGGGCACCCAGGCAGTGGCTATATCCTGCGGCTCTTGTCTTCTCTTAATTTAGTAAAATCCTCTTTACTCAGCTTAAAAATGAGGCCCTGCTCCAGCAATATTGAAAGTAATAGCTTAGAAATGATATATGTTCATATAAATATTAATTTTATATACTAATTCATGTAATTCATACATCTATCATTATTTATTCTCCTTTCAAATATAGGAGAAGGTGATGAGGTGAAGTTTCCTAGGATTAAACACTTCAGTGGAAGAAATAGGTTATAAATCAAGTCACTCTGCTTCTGAGTTCTGTGTTTTTAACCGTTTTGCCTACATTTAAAGTTTGTGACTTGAGACACTGGCTTAACTATGGATTTTATTAGTGAATACGTTTTAAATAGCAGATTTAGAACACCCCATCTCCTCATATGAAATCAAAGACTTGTTTTCCCTTGGCTGATGGAGAAGACATATTTGCTTGAGTAAGTTTTGATGAGTCTCGTTAAGTCATATTTAATTAGAAGTTTAATTTTGCTTTAAGAAAATAATCATATTTTATAATCTTATTAGATGCATTTTCTCATTGTCTTATTTTTAAGATAAATTACATTACCAAGTTTATAATATGGGTGTTTCTCACTTACCTAACATCAAAGAATATTTTTCATAACTTGCAGCTGGATATGACTCCTTAAACATTTTATATGGGAATTTTGCCTTCATCTTTGCAACTCAGTATAAAATATTGTTATTATTAGTTCAGAGTAAGATTTTATTTTGTTTTTTGTTTGCCTAATCTTATAATACGTGGGTTTTGATAGCATGCTTATAGTGGCTTCAAAAAATTGGAAAAGATACTTTCTATTTGTGCAATAGACCAGTTAAAATGCATGTAAGTGAGATATTTAAAAATTGAAAGATCCTTATTTGTCATCCCCTTGAGAACTAAGGTTAAACGGGATTTGTCTGTGTGTGTGTGAGAGAGAGAGAGAAGAGAGACTGTCTTTCTAGTTTTCTCTGCAAGAATCAGTTCATTTGTTGAACAAATATTTGTTGAGACACTGGATATAACATGCAGAGTTCTAAGTGTTGAGAATGTAAGGTTCAAAATAAATAAATAATAATTTTAAATATTTTCAGAAAGTTCACATTTCAAAGAAATCACTATTCTTCCACTTGGTGATTTAATTCTGTTAGTTTTTAGTTTTTAAATTTTTTAAGAATTCAAATATATTGTTGTAATATTTTGTGTTTCCCTTTCACTCCTTACATGTCACACCTTGTATTTATCTCTTTGTTTATTCTACTTCATTAGCTTTGTCACATCCTATTTTTATATGTTATTGAAATCTTCAAAGTAATCCCTACCTTTCTTAATATTTCTCCTTATCTCAAGTTGTGAATACATTCTCTTTATTCTTTATCCTTCATATTTCCCTTAGGTTAACTTTTTAAAATTTTTGTCAACGTTTTTTGACTTGAGTTTATAAATTTATTCATTTTCAATTCTTCCTTTTTTCTTAAATAAAATATTTAGTTATATGTCCCCAAACCAGATATACCCATAGAAGCAGTTAATTACTGAAGCTTTATTTGCAAATTCTACAAAATTCCTGATATTTTGTGAAAAGCTGTTTAGACATGAACACTGTTTTCTAAAATGTATGAGCACATCACTAAAATTATGCTTATCAGTAAAACTATTTCTTTAAAATATGTTCATTTTAGATGCATTTGCAAATTTGCAAATATATATATTTGTGTAGATGTAAAACATTTTAGTCTTGTAAAAGAATGACTAGAAAGTCAGAGAAATTATGTTTAAAGAAATAATTGGTGAGAATTTTCAAGAATTGAAGGACTTACATATTTAAATTTATATATCATTCTATATCTTTAGAGTGGTATCATTATATCTATGGGAAACTTTAAAGATAAAAACCATACTTAATATCTATCAGAAAAATGCAGATCAGCTATAAAGGATAGATTGAATGAGAAGACTTACAATCAGAATGGAGGTACAAAGGCAAGTAGATAAAGAAGAAATACTTTTCTATTGTTGGAAGGAGAACATGCTGGGACAAGGGTTAGTGGGCTGTCTAAAAACAAAATTGTATTTTCAAACACACTTTGAAGAGGGAAGTAAAGACTTGACATTAATAGTATAATAGATTATAGTATCAAAGATGATTATGATAATACTGATAAAACTGATTTATGTGTATGTACAGCAAGGAAATTTAGAATTTAAAATAAAATTAATTGGCAAGATATACTGGTGGTATATGACATTTAAAATATGCTATCAATTACCGTCTTTGTGGAATGAGGGAAGTAAAACTGAAGTTTTGCCATAAATAATTATTCCTCATGATCAGCTTTTTGTTATGAAATATAACAGTCAGTTTTAATATTGTCTAGGAATGTACCACATTATGTGGATTTTTTACTTTACAAAAGGTCTCCCAATTTTCCATTGATGGTATTGATGTGATGACAATACAAAGGATAAGCAAATTATCATTTTCAAAGTCTCTATCATGATATGGGTCCAAGTGGCATTCTCTGGGATCCATTGTGCTTTTTCAAATATTCAATATGCTTACAATATAGAATCATCTCATGCAAGAACATAGAAGATGTTGGATCTACAACAGCAATTAAGAAACTGAACAGTACACCTCACAACAGAAAGGATTAGACAAACCATCATAACTAATGTTTTTTAAACAATTATTTTGAAATAATTTCAAAATTTGGGAAAGTTGCAAACATAATATAAAAATAATGCAGAGAACTATAATATACCTCCCACTCAGATACCCAGATTACAATTTTTAAAACATTTTGCCACATTTT
Source organism: Cabassous unicinctus (assembly GCA_029593785.1). Classification (NCBI taxonomy): domain Eukaryota; kingdom Metazoa; phylum Chordata; class Mammalia; order Cingulata; family Chlamyphoridae; genus Cabassous; species Cabassous unicinctus. The sequence goes on from JAQZBX010013604.1 coordinate 27,263, forward strand.
TAGATCATTCTATTTCTATCAATCTGTCATCATCATCATCATCTTACCTATCTCTACATATTTGACTGTCTGTCTGTCTAGCTATCTCTTTATAAACATTTGTGAATAGGTCACTGTATTAGTCAGTTAAAGGTTTGCTGAAGCAAAATACCAGAAATTGGTTGGTTTTTATAATGGGTATTTATTTAGGGTAGATTCTTACAGTCACAAGGCCATAAAGCGTAAGTTACTTCCTTCACCAAAGTCTGTTGCCACATGTTGGAGCAAGATGGCTGCTGGTCTCTGTGAGGGTTCATACTTCCTCTTCCTCCTAAGGCTCTGTGGTCACAGCTCCTTCCTTTCTCAGCTGTAGATTAGCATAAGGCTTGTCCTTCTCCCCAGGGCTCATTTCTTCCCAGTCTCAGCAGTTCTGTTCTCTCTTCAAGGTCAGCTGTAGATGATCAGACTCTTTCTTCCTGGGGCCTCTGTGGTGTCTATGGAGCCATCTCTGTTCTTCTCCTGTGTGTTTAGTTCCTAGGCTCCAGCATCAAAAATCTCAACTTTCGCCTCTGCTCTGTAGTTTTCTCTGTGAATCCCCACCCCCTTGGTCCCACATCCTACTGATGTGGCCCAATAAAAGCCCTAATCTTAATTTAATCAAGTAAAAATGAAACCTCTGAATTTAATACAATCAAATATGGCCAGAGGAAAAGAACAGTTTATAAACACAATTCAATATCTCCTTGAATCCAATATGAATTTTTGGACTTCATAAATAATATCAAATTACTATAGTCATGTATATCATGTTCCTTTAATATTTAATACCTCTGTCATAATTTTCAAGTTGCTATAAAAAATGTAACATAATGGGTAGGCTTTAAGGATGTAAATTTATTGTCCTATGTTTTTGATGCTAGGCGATAGGAAAAAAATCACAGCATGAGTAAGGTGATACTTTCTCCCAGAATACTGTGGCATTCTGGATTGGCTGCCCAAGACCCTTGGGTTCTTAGCTTTGCTGTCACATGGCAATGAGCAAAGCAGTGTATTTTCCTTTATCTTTTCAGTCCTGTTGACTTACAGCTTCTCCTCCTCCAGGAGCCTTTCTCTTCATAAAGTTGCCAGTAATACAATTAAGGCACTGTAGCAGTTTGATATATTTATGAATTCCAAAAATAGATATTGGATTATGCTTGTAAACTGGTCTGTTCATCTGGGCATGATTAGGGATTTGATTGGGCCATGTCAGTAGGGCATTGAGCCCCACCCATTGGTGGGTGGGGAATCAAAGATAAAATACATGGCAAAGGACAGAGTTGGAGTTTTGAGTTGGAGTGTCTTTGAGTTGGAGTTCTGGTGCTGAGTTTTAATGCTGGAGCCCGGGAAAGTAAGCACACAGAGGAGATTGGTTGTGAGGAGGGAGAGAAGGTCCCAGGAAAAAAGACAAACTGTTTGCCTGATACTGTACAGCTGGCCTTGTGGAGAAAAGTAAAGCCTGAGCCTGGAAAGAGACATGTCCCTGGAAGAGCGGAACCAAAGAAGCCTGAACTTTTGGCAGATGTCGGCAGCCATTTTACCACAAAACATGGCAATAGACTTTGGTGAGGAGGGTAACATATGTTTTATGGCCTGGTAATTGTAAGCTTCTACTGCAGATAAATATCCTTTATAAAAACCATCCAATTATTGGGATTTTGCACCAGCACACCTCTGGCTGACTAATACAGGCACAATTTCAGTTGGGCCACACGTCAGCAAAAAATAGCATCTTCCAAAGTTCTTATATACAATGCGTTACTCACAGGAATGGATTAAGGTTTAAAACATGCTTCTTTTGAGGGGAAAGCAGGGGTAGGATAATACAACCTACAACTTTCTCCATGTATATTTCCTCAGAACAAGGATATTCACTTATGTAACCACATTAAGAACATTAATCAAGTTTAAAAAACTTAACATTGATAGAATGCACACATTTTACATTCCAATTTTATCAGTTGTCCTAATAGTGTTACTTGGGCATTGTGTTCTCCATTATTAGATCTGGTCCAGGATTAATTTAATTTTCATTGTCTCAGCTCTTTCTCTTTTTTAATTGTGGTAAAATGTATACAATATAAAATTCTACATCTCAACCATTCTTAAGAATATAATTTTGTAGTGCTAATCACATTGGCAATGTTGTGCTATGATCAAAACCATCCATTGCAGACTTTTGATCAACCTCAAAGAGCCTGCACCAAATGTGAATCAACTCCCTGTTCACCCTCCTTCCCACTGCAGTGATAAGTGCTCTACTTTCTGTCTCTATGCATTTGAATGATATGAGTTATTTCATATAAGTGGATTCATATACTATTTGTCCTTTTATGTATGGCTTGCTGATGTGTGCTATTTCTCTTTCACACACATGTACTGAAAGAAAAGCTCTGGTTTGTCACAGTCTTGTTTATTTAAAAAAATGTAATTGCACTACAAATGATATTCTATTATGACATATTAAATGATTAAGCATAGAATTCTGATCTACTATCATTTTTAAACCTTAAGCAAATAGGTTAATTTACTGCTCTGAGAACAATGTGCAAAAAATTATTATCAATGATTTTTATTATCCTTGAATCAAAGGAGAATAACACATTCACTACATAATAGGTTGAAAATTGGGACACATTGAGATCAATATCTTGAGGTGAGTTCTTAAGTGTAATGGGATAAGTCCTGATAAGCTAACTCTTGTTCTCATAAATAGGCTCTTTGCTGAGATGAACAAATATTTGCCCAGATATATTGGAATATTTTAATTTCATAAAGCAACAATGAAGTTATTTATTCGTCTGTAGTCTTATACTCCTGTGGAGAAATTTATTGGTATACACACATATGCTGATGTGGGAATTCTTTGTTCTCATTGCCCCCTTGTGGATATTACCCAGTAAGAGGTGGTGTGGATTATTTATTTCAATGGAAGTGATCAATTGAGATTTGCACCACTCTTTTTTATTGCATCATTATATATTAAGTTTCCTGTCATTATCATTTAAACCTCTGTAGGTGGCAGGTTTTTCTCTATTTTTTGTTAGATGATTGTTTGGATGGGACAATAGCTGTACAAAGCATTTAAGAATGTGGACCTCACAGTTGGATCACTGTAACAGACAAATAATAAGAGAATAATTAAATTTTTTAAATTCCTTTTCTATCTAATCCAAGAACAAACACTCTTAGATCAAGAGGAGAAACTCTATTTCAAATTGAATAATATAAACAGAATAAGATATTGCTCTATTAGCAAATTTACCTAATCTCTTGATTTTAAAATGTTATTTCCAGGTTCTTTTAGGTATATTAAATAACTCAGAATAGTGTGTAAGTACATAAGCAGAATATTCTCCCCGAAGATTTCACATATTCTCCGTTAAGAGGAGAATATTTTATCTGAAGTTTTATTGTTTCAAACCAGCCCTTGTTCAATTCTTTATACATATTGGGGATGAAATTTTGTTGTTAATGTCATTATCTATGATAATTTTCAAATTTTAAATGATATCATGGGATTTTTCCCACTTATAATTGTTTGAGTAAATTGTGAAGTTAAGAGGATTTGGAATAGAAGAAAGTGGCATAAATTTCCCTTTTAGTGTTGGTAGACTCTCATATGCCCTATAAAGCCATGTTCAAGTCCAAACCCCCAGGCCTGTGGTTTTAGTAGCAATCAATTGTGAATTTCATACCATATGTATAAGTCAAATATATAACAAAATAGTTCAAATGCCATGAGTGGATAACTGGAAGTATATTATTGTAATATTCTCATACTGATTCTGAAGATATATCAAAGCAAATGAAGGTAGATATAGATGAGTTACACTTGCATACAGGGTACCCTAAAGCAAAAGCCAATATCAGAAAACAAATATTTAAAATTAAAAAGTTATAAAAGAAGATAAAACTATGATTTATTAGTACAAATGAAAGCCAAAAATTAGTAAAAATAAACAAGGCACAAATAGGTAAAAAAGATAAAAAATTCAGCAATATGATTTAATTAATCTTAAACATGTGAATAATTATATTCATGTAAATAGTATAAACAATAACTAAAGGAAGAGAGTCTCTGAAAAAATTGAAAAGCAAGACCCAAATTTATGTGGCCATAAAAATTGCCTTTTAAATATAAACACATTGATGAAACAATGATATAAAGATATATAATGGTACCATTAATTGAAAGAAAGTTAAAATGGTTAAATTAAGTTAGTATCAGAAATATCAGAATTCAGAGCAAAACATTGACTAAATATTGTAAGACTGCAGGCTATAAGTTTCGAGATCAGGTGATGGTTTCAGTTAATTCCCCAGGAGAAGCTGTCTCACTGAATTAGTGATGGAAATTCTCCCTACAGACTGCTGAATTCATCACTTCTCCTTTTAAGGCCTTCAACTGATTGGATCAGATTTCTCTCACTGTTTAAGTTAATCTCCTCTGTTGATTGTAGATGTAATCAGGCAGAGATGTAATCAGTTTCCTGATGATTTAAATCAAGAAATTTCCACTTAGTAACAATACATCCACTGCTTGCTTGACCAAACAACTGGACACTATAATACAGACTAATTGACACATGGAATTAACCTTCATGGATTATACCATAAACTGTTTAATTGCAGTAGTGTTTCTCTGTTTCTTCTCTTTATTTTGCTTTTTAAAATTTTTTCCCTTTTATGCCCATAAAATGTCTACAGAAATTATTTGAATGAATATTTCATGTATGTCATGGTATAGTTGAATATTTTTTTTAAGAATTTGGTCTCCAAATTGGATTGTACACAATGGGATATCAATTGTTTTGTTGAAAGTGAAATTTAGGAACTTCTGTTTAAATATATTTTGTGGTCATTTTAATAAAATTACATTCTTTACACATCACTTGCTACACAATGCTTTTTTACACAACAAACATAATAACATATCAATGCCTAGTCATATATGAGGGAACAGAGTATTATTTGACTGAAAATGCTGGGTAAGAAAAAATTTTCAGAGAGAATAATAGTTTGTAAAGTAAAATGATTGACCATTTAACTATCTCATCAGCACCTTCTAATAATAATAATGAGAAAATTAACAGAAATAGATTCCTGGTTTTAATTATTAAAAATTATTTACAAAATTTACAAGTCTAGAAATTGAAACTGTCAGAGTTAATGATTTTTTTCTGCAAGATTTCATGTGTTTGGGAAATTATCCAAGAGTGCAAATCATGTTGTCATACACTGTAGCTACTGTGCCTAATTCAAAGTTTAATATAAGGATATGGACCTTATATTATAATATATGAAGCAACTATAAGAAAGTCTACTTAAAAACATAATTTCATTGTTTTATCTTGTAAATATATTGAAAGGATGCATTACAAGTAGTTTATGTGGTAATAGAAAAATAAAAACTCTTTTTGTTTCCTTGAAATAGAGAGTTTAATGCTTGCAAACATGTCATCTTAATTTTAAACTTTCTCAACAAAACAGTAATTTTTCATTTTATAAATCCTAATATAGGCTCTGAGTAATTATAACTCTATTTTAAAATTTCTATTTCCACATTAAGAGAAAACACAGAAAATTACCATTTTTCTCTTTCCCTAACCACAGCTTTCTCAGATTATTCTTGCCTTCAGCTTTCAGAATCAATTTAATTCATCAAAGTTGGAAATGTTAAGGAAAGTTAAATTTGAATCATGATTTAACTAATGTCATCAAAATGAGAATGGCTTCAAATAATTATCCTATATTTTTCCTGAATTAATATTCTCCTCATAATTTGCTTTACAGCTTCCTTTATTTGCTTGTTTCTAAGACTACAGATTATAGGATTAAGGAAAGAAGGTACTGCAGAGTAGAACAAAGAGGAGATCTTGTCCTGAATTGTAGATGAGTTGGAGGTTGGATGAGCTAACAAACAGGATCACCACAAGGATGTGAGGGACACAGGTAGAAAAGGCCTTTTCCCATTATCCATTCATTGGAAACTTAAGCAGAGTGGAAAATATGTGAATATAAGACATGATAATGAAGGCAAAGCAGCCACCACCTATCAGCCACACAGAGATAAAAGTTAGAATTTCATTATTTAAGATCTTAGAGCAGGTGAGCTCCAGTAGAGAGAGCATGTCACAGAAGTACTAATGAAACACATTAGACTGACAAAAAGGCAGCCGGAATATGTTGCCATCGTGGATTCCAGAGTAGGCCAGACCACTGACTACAGAGGCCAATGTCATCTGCACACAGACCTGAGGGTTCATGATCACAGGGTAGTGGAGGGGCTGGCAGATGGCCACATAGCAGTCACAGGCCATGATGGTGAGGAACAGTAGCTCTATGCAACCAAAAAAAAAAACAAAATGAAGATCTGTGATGCACATCCAACCCCAGAGATCACCCTGGTTTCAAGCAGAAAGATGACACATGCCTTGGGAATAGTGACAGAAATGTAGCACATGTCCAACACAGATTCCTAAGGGAGAAATACATTGGGGTGTGAAGTTTCAAATCAAATGCTATTACCATGGCAATGAGAAGATTCCCAATCAGTGTTGCCAAATACATCAGTAGAAATAGCATGGCATGTAAGACTCTGAGCTCCCACACATCAGAAAGTCTTGTAAGCAGGAATTCAGTCACTATGGTGGAGTTGGGCATCTTAGGAAAATTTCCCCTGGCCATAAAGAGTCAGACAAATAATCCCTAAGAAACATGGAGGTTCAACATGTAGAAGGAATTAGCCTAAGGGCATTTATTGAATCACATTAATACATTTTTATTCTCTTAAGTTTGTTTTTGTCAGGAGGTTCTAATATAGTGTTGCCTCTGCTCCATTCAGTCTCCAGGATAGGGGGTAGTAGTAAAATATAATTTTTAAGGGCATATGCCTATATTTGCATTTATTTCTATCATGAGTTATAAAATGGATCTACTGGAAGTTAAAGATTTGCTTAGAAGATTAAAAGATTTAATATAGGTAATTTTGATTCATTCCTGTCTCATTAGTAATGTTCCATGAATATTAATATTTATAATTATATGATGAATCTGCATAATCTTATTAGAGATTGGAAGGTACTATTTATTCAGAGCATCTAAAAATTTTATAATTAAGTATAATACATTCCATGACCACTAAATTTTCCCACTAAATGTCCTCATACATTTCTCATGCTTCTCCATGTACTTATTCAATTTACATAGGTGCTTAGATTTCTCTGTTCCAAAAAAATCACTTGTAACTCTTGATAGGTAGATACTACCTGTGAGGGAAGTATTTATATACTAATAATATCAGCTTCACTAAATTTAATGTATTTATTCTTCTGTTTTGTCTCAAATACTGTTATGTTTTCCCATAAAATCTGAACATATTTCAAAACTTGAATAAGGTGAAATATAAAGTCATTGATTGATGTGTGTGGGTTGTTAATGGATATTGTATCATACCTATTTCTTCTTAAAGTTCCCTTTCACAATCACTTTTAGTGAAACCTTTACTTAAACCTCAAGTGCAGAATGTTTTCCTCTCAAGTTCCTTCAGGTGTCTAATTTCCTTGTTGCCCTGAACCTGCAGAATATACTTTTCAGACTTGCTTATCTAGCACTTGATAATTATCACTTTTAATGCTCTCCACATGCCTGCTCTGTACTCCCTTTTTCTCCTCACAATTGTAACTACTTATAGAGAAGCTCTGCTAACTGTAAAAAGGCAGGATGCCTGTCACTTTCAGACTGACCTTCTTATCCCAAGAGTAATAACTTTCTCTTTCTTTGTTACTCTTTATCTCCAGATCCTTCAAAAAAATTCAAAAATAGTTATTGGGAAGCATCTGTGGCCCAAGCAATTGAGTTCCTGTTTACCAAATGGAGTACCTGGGTTAGATCCCCATGATGTCCTGGTAATAATAAAAAAAAAAAAAAAAGAAAAGGAAAAAGACATCCCAGACCTGTAGGGCAAGGAGAGGCTCAGGCCACTGCATATCAAAAAGATGATGATGCAACCAGATAGAAAAAAAAATTAATTATTTTATACTGAAAAGTTTACTAAAAACTTGCTTATAGCATTGTATGATGAACGTGATTAAAATTGCTAATTTCAATATTTATGCTAAGTTCTAACCCATTTAAGCCAGCTACATGTAGAAGTTGAGATGTTGAAAATAATTGCTTAATTTTTTCTTCACTAAATTCTATATTAGACTACTTCTACCATATTACAAAAAAATAAATATATTTTAGAGTGAATTACAAAAATGCAATAGGATTTCAGAGTTGGTACACAGAGGGAACATATTTTATTACACAATTACCAATCAATTGTAGGTTTCTTGCTTGAATTTATGTGTAAGCAAAGCAGGGTTAAATCTGTGGGACTACAGGATAATATGTTTTATAGCTTGACAGTACCATTTATTTGCTATGTAGCTATGGAGAGCCTCACATATTTTTGACTCTCAGTTTTCTACAAAATTTGTAAAAGCACCTGCTTGATGAATTTAATATTTGTAAAATAGAAATTCTCATAATAGTAGCAATGCTAATGAAAATTAAATCAATAAGTACTACAAGTTTTAAAAAGTGGGTTTAAGCACTGCATTTCTTCCATCTCCAATTCTTATTACTGTTACTATTCACAAAAGAAAACAAAGAAGTAAAGGAATGCCAGCACTATGCATTTGCTAATGCAATTTTCTGTTAAAAGAATTATGACAGTGTAAAAATTTCATACACAGGTAAATAGAGTTTTCAAAACTGAGAGTATTTTTAAATATACAAAGGTTGCAGGAGGCTAAAATAGAACATAAACTTCTCCTGGGATTACTAGTTTATTACACATCAAATTGTAAAAGCAAATGATTTTTTGCCCTTTCTGCAAAGACTTGAGTAATTAGAGGACATATTTTGGAAATTAATATATTCATTTGTTTATTTATTGATTTAGACACCCTTGTAATTGTTAATTTATTTATAACATCTATCTTTAGAGATATTTTAGATTGAGTTATATGGAGATTTTGTCTGCAAGCTGTGAAACTCAATTATGAAATAATGTTTCATTGTTTTCATGATGTGTTTTGAGAAATCCCTAGAATTGCACCTGAAGTATAAGGATCACTTGTACACTTTATTTATATGACAAGGATTCACTTATTCACTATGTATAAATGACTGAATATAGTAGAGTGCCAGGTAAAGAGAAAATAATAAGAAGATAATTATTGAAATTATTAATTGATTCACAATAATATACATAAATCATTGTTTATATTCACTTTAAGTAAAACACATCCCATCAGAATTAATTCTAAATTTAAATTTAAACTAGCATCTTGCATATTGAAGCCATCCCTGCCCCCGTTCCATCAGGTGCTGCAATCAGCTCAGTCTTTGCTTCCATATACAGCTATCAATTCTGCTAAAATGGCTTGAATTGAGTTTATTATTTCATTGAATAAAAATTAAGAGATTGTCTTATTGTACAAATATCTTTTATATTTATATATTTTTAAATAATAGTCCCTTTGTCATTTTAAATAAATCAACTAAGCAATGGAAAAAATAAATGCAGTGATTCTTGGAGGGAAGGGAAGGAAGAGAGAGAAATTAGTTAATAACATCAAAGCCTCAAAAGTTAATTTTGTGAAGAGGCAAGATGGTGTCAGTTTAGGAGGGCACTTGCTGACCAGCTCTCTGAGGATGGCCGATTGTGGACAGGATCCTGCCCAGGGGTCTGTGCTCTGGGTGCACGGAGCAAGAAGCTTTGGACATCTAGCCGCATGCAGATCGATGGCGTGGAGTGATCGGAAGAAATTTGTGAGTTTTAAACCTGCCTGTGGTGGTTAACACAGATGGCTGTGCCCCACCCACAGGGAAAAAGGCTGGTTTGAGGTGTGAATCCCGCACCCACGACTCCCGCTCCAGGTGTGAGGGAGCATTCTCCAAGAGAGGGAGGATTCTGACAGAAGGTGGAGAGGGGTTTAACTTCTGTGGATTTGGCTGCCTGAACCACTCCATAGCTTTGGGGAACAGATAAGCCAGCCTGAAGCAGCACCAGGCTGAGGGGAGAGGCGAATCTGCTGAGGAAACCTGATTTACCCTTCAGCTCACTGACACTGAGGCTTGGCTTGAAAGGGGGCAGAGTCAGCCAATTTTATCACTCTACATTGACAAGCATCAGAGCATCAGCTCCCCTGGGGAGTTCAGGAAGTGGGAAATGCTTGATTAGTTTCCACAAACCTATTTAGGGTCCCCTCAGTGAAGGGGGTGGTCTAGCAGAGGACTTCTTTTGGGCCCCTTGTATTGGAAAAAAAAAAGAGTCAAATTAAAAATTGAATTCTTCTTTTTAATTTTGTTTAATGCTTAAAATCTGCCTCAATACCTGCAGATAGAACCCTGCAGGGAAATTGATTGATAAACACAAGCGGGCTGAGAGGAACCACAAAGAACCTAGAAGGAAGACTTCCTCCTTAGCTTTGTTTGACTGTTTGCTTGTGTGGTTGTTTGGTTTTTCTCTGTTTATTTGTTGTATATTTCTTTTCTTTCCTCTTTCCTACCCCTTTTCTTTTTTCCTTCATTTTTTTTTCAATTAGGAGCTGCTAGCTTGCCTCTTCTTTACTGTGCTTCTTCTTCAGTGATTTCCCATTCTCTGTCTACATTGATTTTGGTATCCCAAGCTATTTCTTATTCTTCCTTCATCTTTCTGCCTTCTGCTTTCTGTTGTGGTTCTTAGACACTGCATTTTTCATTAACCCACAACTTAAGGGTGTCAATTTCTATTCTATATATATTTTTTTCTTTTTTTAAAATTAATATTAACTTTTTCCTTTTAGCCCTTTCTTTACTCTTTCTCTCCCTTGTCATGATTCTAGCCTTCTAAATCATTATATATATATTTCCCTATTTAGTTTCCCAGTCCATTGTAGGTACTACACACTTTTTCCTATTACTTTACACTGACTACATGACTTAAATATTCATTTCACTAAGTCTTATTTGGCTCCTCTTCTAACTTTTATCAATATTACTATTATCCTTCCTCCTTTCTCACATATTTCAATTCCTCTGGCACTAATCTTTTGCATTAAAGGTAACACAGAAAGAAGCAAGGAGATAAAAAAAGAAGAAAAACTGTTAAAGAGAAAACTTAACACACACATAGAACCACCATCTAAATAAAACTCTAGAGGAGAGAGAGAAGCTAATAAACTGAATAAACCCATCAAGATAAAATGATGACTAGAGGGCAATAAAAAATTACAAACCACACTGAGAAACAGGAAGACATGGACCAGTTCAATGAACAAACTAAAAACTAGGAAGAGATGCAGAACATCGAACAACTAACCAAAGCTTTCCAAACAAATATCATGAACCAACTTAATGAAGTGAAGAAAGAGATTAAGAATATAAAGAATACACTGGGAGAACATACAGAAGAAATTGTAAACCTATGCAAAAAGATAACAGATATGATGGTGATCAATGGCACAATCCAAAAAATAAAAGAGACGCTGGGTTCACATAACAGCAGATTTCAGCAGGCAGAAGAAAGAATTAGTGATGTGGAAGACAATACATCTGAAATCAAACAGATAGCAGAACAGATAGACAAAAAGATAGAAAGAATCCAACAGGGACTCAGGGATTTAACTGACAACACAAAATGCACAAAAATATGCATTATGGGCTTCCCAGAAGGAGAAGAGAAGGGAAAGGGAACAGAAGGAGTCTTGAAGGAAATAATGGCTGAAAACGTCCCAACCCTGTAGAGAGACATGTAAGTGCAGATCCAGGAAGCACAGTGCACCCCAAACATCATAAATCCCAACATGTCAACCCTAAGACATATATTTGTCAAAATGGCCAATGCTCAAGACAAAGAGAAAATACTCAAGGGAGCGAGAGAAAAGAGAACCATCACATACAAGGGAAGCACAATACAATTAAGTGCTGATTTCTCATCTGAAACCATCCAGGCAAGAAGAGAGTGGCATGACATAGTCAAAGTACTAAAAGAAAAAAAAACTCCAGCCACGAATTCTCTATTCAGCATAACTGGCATTGAAAAAGGATGTAGAGTACAAAATATTCACAGATAAACAGAAATTAAGAGTATGTCAATAAGAAACTGGCACTTCAAGAAATACTAAAGGAAGTTATACAAGTTGAAAGGAAAAATCAAGGGTGAGAGAGTTAGAAGAGAGTTTAAAAACAACTAAAAAGAGAAAAACTGATACAAAACAAAAAATGACATACATTAACCTAAAGAAAATATGGCTGAAGTAAGAAATTCGTTGCGAGTAATAACACTGACAGTTAATGGATT
>JAQZBX010013605.1:0-39616 GCA_029593785.1 Cabassous unicinctus
GGGGCACGTTACAGGGGAGGGAGCTGCGTGGGTGGGCATCACAGATAGGAGGTGAGGGGTACGTTACAGGGGAGGGAGCTGCGTGGGTGGGCATCACAGATAGGAGGTGAGGGGCACGTTACAGGGGAGGGAGCTGCGTGGGTGGGCATCACAGATAGGAGGTGAGGGGCACGTTACAAGAGCAAGCTGAGGCTGTGTGGGAGACATGCTCATAACACTGTAAGGCTTTGTTTCAGAGCCTCATGTCCCATGAAATTCACTTAGAATTGGTTAGAAAAATAAGACTGCGTGTGCCAGGCTGATGCCGTAGGCAAGTTCTTTGCTTCCAAGGTAATTCTGAAAGAGCTGGCCCAGAAGGCTCATTTGGGCAATAGGGGCATGCACGGGAGTCGTGTGGGAGGGAGCGAATGTGGGAGCCCCATGAAATTGCAAGGGACTTTGGAACCTGCTGCCTTTCCTGGAGAGCTGACAACCACTGTGAGGTGCCACCTGCCCGGGGTTATCAGTGCCCGCATGGAGGTGTTGGGATTTTTTTGTCTAGCTATTGATCCTGTGTTTTAATTTCAGCATAATATCACAGGAGAAACAATTTGGCCATGCCTCATTGTAAGAATTAGAGTTATTATTTGCACTCACTCTTTCAAATATAACCTAAGAACATAGGGATGTAACAAAAAGTGCTCTGAAGTTCTAGAAAAGAAAAGTATTGATGAACGTTTTTCAAAAATGGAAAATATGATCTTGAGCTAGTATGTCAATGCTATTTGATTGGAAACATGAATTTATTATACTCTTTAAAGCTGAGATACGTAACCTTAAGTTGTTAGTTTGAAGAATTAGAGTCCCAAAACACATCTATTTGTCTCAGGAGTTTCAGCTCACTAGGCTCTACCATGTTATTGCTGTGTTGTGATGGTAACCAAGACCTTCAGTTATGACTTTTAGGCTTAGGATAGTCTGAGGGGGTGGTGCATGGAAATTATGTCTTAGATGAAGCTGCGAACCAAGGAGATGATTGACTCTCTCTGGAATCTTTCCTTGATCATGGGGAGCAAATAGGAATTTACAGTTTAGGGAGGAAGCGAATGAAAGAGCAGACAGGCGCTGTAAAAGATGGCTTCCATTTTTGCCCCCCAGTATCCATTTGCTTCTCTCTGAGGAGAATACCCGGCTTATCTCCCGTTCCGAGTCTGTGTGCTGAGGTGGTAGATCCACCACTCAGGCCTGGGCCTCCGAGCGCCCCGTATCGCTGCCAGAGCGATGGTTCCAGCCCATCAGATCCAAGGAGAAGGCGGCTGGGAGAGGGAGGCCCGTCCTCCCACGCCCCGTGGGGCCCTCTGCCACGGGGCACGCGTGGTCCTGCCCGGAGCCTCCAGGCGTCTGAGCATGAGGCCAGCTCAGGGGCCGGCAGCACGGGCAAGGAAGCCGAGTCCTGAAACGGCTGCCACGCCGCGGTAGGTCGAGGTCTCCCCTGGGTTGGCAGCTGCATAAGCAAGAATTTCAAACGCCCGTCTGATTCAGGTTTTTCTACTCTTATACCCGAAAGAGTCCTGCTAACACAGACACCAAAGATTGCCAGTCCCAAATTTCAGAGGCGATGGACGCTTAGCATCAAACCACACATGTCACTTTGCTGAGCAGGATGCAGGAGCATGTGGACAATGCTTTGTTCCTGAAGGAGGAATGAACTAGGGATCCTTTCCAACGTTATGGACAGCTTAGCCTTTGTCCTGTGGAGGCCATCCAGACACAGAATACGCAACGAGGGGCTCAAAGACTAAATACCAGCGTTCCCAGGTTTCCGGCGGCATAAGTATTTTAAATAAAGTAGAGTATACTTCTCACCTTCTCTTAGAATATTTTGACTACAAATATATAGCATTTGCATTTCAATGATTTTTAAAATTCTCTTCTCTTGAGTATAATAGGTTAAAATAGGTTGATTGATTTAGCATTAAGACATATGGACAGAATTCGCATGATCGTCTTTCTAATACTGTAATTGTCTCGGCAAGAAGGTTCGGATATGGTTGCTCCGGGTTTCTAAGATGCTTTACGCAAGAAAGTGTAGCTTGTGCCATGAGAGCTGGCACAGCTGCGCCAGGCTGGCGCTGCCCTTTTCGGCTGTAGTGTCTGGTAGTAGAATAGGGCATCTCCTATAATGCTGGGCTGCCAGTCAAAATGATTCAATCAATAGAGATCTCATTCGATAACGTCCACAAGCAGACTGCTGCCTTCGGGAGACATTTCGTAATTTTGACCTTTAATGTGAAAAAGCAGATTGTGCCTCTCTGATTTTGGAAATCACTTTCTCATAAAGCAGTCAGTGCCTTCTTGTAATATATCATTAGTTTTGGCACAAAATTCCCCTTCAAAAAATATGACTCTATAAATTCAGAAAAAGGGAAAAAAGTCTTAAAAGTAGTTTATAGAAAATATGGCCAATTTCAGGACATGGGGGCCATGTGGTGTCCTGGGGAGGCACCTTCTTAAAGGATCATTTGTTCATGAAGTTCACTGGGCACCACCTGTTTTTAAGGGCTGTCTTCACCACCTGTCTTCAGGGCTTGCGTGCGGAGATGCTGAGCCGCACCGCGCCAATCGGAATCCAAGACGGGTCTGGAAAGCTACCTATTACCTCTAACCTGAACCCTGGAAAAGAGCTCAAAAAGCGAATTCAGCAGGTACAGTAGATTTAAACATGTAAGTCCCAGATAAAGAGTGTAGCATGTTTTCTGTGCTATTATTTAAATATATAAAGTAATTCTACTGAAAATTGTATAACTATACACACTACACACTAAACGATGGCACATTGAAACTGGATTTAAAAATTACTTTATGATGAGAATATTTCTGATTTAAACATGTTTCTCAATTGGCAATTTACTATTTCTCCTTGAATTGATAATTAAATTGATTTCAAAGGCTCTTTGAACTTAACCATTCCTTTGCTTTTTTGTTCAATAGAGGAGTTGTTTCTTGCATGCATCAGAACTTCATTTCTTTTCACAGCTGCATAACATTCCATTGCATGTATACACCACATTTTGCTTATCCATTCTTCTGGGCTGCTTCTGTCTTTTGACATTTGTGAATAATGCCAAATAATTTGAACGATCAGTGTGCAAATTCCAGTTCCAGTCCTTGCTTACAATTCTTTAAGGTATTTATGTAGAAGACGGATTGCTGGGTCTGTGGTGGTTTGAAGCTGTATATACCCCAGAAAGACTTGTTCTTAAAGCTAATCCATTCCTGTGGGTGTGGACCTGTTGTAGGTAGGGCCTTTTGATGAGGCCACTTCAGTTAAGGCATGACTCAGGGTGGGTCTTAATTCTCTTACTGAAGTCTTTTATAAGAGTATAATTCAGACAAAGAGAGAGAAAGCCACGGAGGCAAGAGGCTGAAAGCAACGAAACCTAGAAGAGAAGGGAGAGCCCAGCAGACGCTGCCGTGTGCCTTGCCATGTGACAGAGGAGTCCAGGATAGCTGGCAGCCAGTCTTTGGGAAGAGAGCATGACCTGATCAGGTCATTTTTCTCAGCCTCAAAACTGGAAGCTTGTAAGCTAATAAATTTCCATTGTTAAGCTGAACCATTTCATGGTATCTGCTTCCAGAAGCTTAGCAAACTAAAAGAGGGTCACATGGTAATTCTATACTTAACTTTCTGAGGATTTGCCAAACTGCTTTCCATGGTGTCTACACTATTTTACATTCCCACCAATAATGAATGAGGGTTTCTATTTCTCCACATCCTCTC
Organism: Cabassous unicinctus; assembly: GCA_029593785.1. Classification (NCBI taxonomy): domain Eukaryota; kingdom Metazoa; phylum Chordata; class Mammalia; order Cingulata; family Chlamyphoridae; genus Cabassous; species Cabassous unicinctus. Next base: position 3,761 of record JAQZBX010013605.1, read on the forward strand.
CAACAATTGCATTTTTCTGTTTTTTTTTTTTTTTTTTTTTTTTTTTTTTTTTTTTTTTTTTAATAGTAGCCTTTCTAGTGGGTGTGAAATGGTATCTCATTGTGGCTTTGATTTGCATTTCCCTGATGGCTAATGATGTTGAGCACCTTTTTATGACCTTTTTTGACCATTTCTGTATTTTCTTTGGAAATCTATCTACTCAAATTTTGTCTATTATTAATTGGGCTGTTTGTCATTTTGTTGTTGAGTTGTAGGGTTTCTTTATATATTCTGTATATTAAACCCTTATTGGGTATGTAGTTTCCAAATATTTTCTCCCATTCATAAGGTTGTCTTTTCACTTTTATGATGAAGTCCTTTGATGCACAAATTTAAAAATTTTGATGAAAACCCATTTATCATGTCTTTCTTTTGTTTCTCATGCTTTGGGTGTAAAGTCTATGAAACTATTGTCTGACACAAGGTCCTGGTGATGCATCCTGTTTTCATTTAGGAACTTTCTAGTTCTGGTTCTTATATTTAGATATTTTATCCATTTTGAGTTGATTTTTGTGTATGGTATGAGGTAGGGGTCCACCTTCATTCTTTTGCATATGGACATCCAGTTTTCTCAGCACTGTTTGTTGAAGAGACCATTCTTTACCAATTGAATTGACTTAGCATCCTTATCAAGAATCATTTGGCTGTAAATGTGAGGGCTGTGTTCTGATCTCTCAATTCAAGAGGCCTATATGACCATCTTTGTACCAGTACATGCTTTTTTGATTGTTGTGGCTTGTAGAAGAACTTTTAAGATCTGGAAGTGTGAATCTTCCAACTTTGTTTTCATTTTTCAAGATGTTTTTCTCTATTCAGGGTACCTTCCCTTTCCAAATAAAGTTGATGATTGGCTTTTCCATTTCTGGAAAGAAGGCTGTTGGAATTTTGATTGGAATTGCCTTGAATCTGTAAACCACTTTGGGTAGAATATACATCTTAACAATATTTAGTCTTCTAATCCACAAAGTCAGGATATCCTTTCATTTATTTCGGTCTTCTTTGATTTCTTTTAGCAATATTTTGTAGTTTTCTGTGTATGAGTCCTTTACATTCTTTGTTAGATTTATTCCTAGATATTTGATTCTTTTATTGGATATTGTAAATGGAATTTTTTCCTTGATTTCTTCTTCACATTTTTCATTACTAATGTATAGAAACACTACTGATTTTTGCATGTTGATTTTGTACCCTCCATTTTAATGAGTTTGTTTATTAGTTCTAGTAGTTTTGTTGTGGAGTTTTCAGGATTTTTCTCTACATAGGATCATGTCATCTGCAAATAGGGGATGTTTCTCCTGTTCCCTTTCCAATTTGGATGCCTTTTGTTTACTCTCCTTGGCTAATTGCTCTGGCTAGAACTTGCAGTGAAATGTTGAATGACATGGTGACAGTGGGCAGCCTTGTCTTTTTCCTTATCTTAGAGGGAAAAGTTTGTCTTCCCCCCCCTGAGTATGATGTTAGCGGTGAGGTTTCCATATATTCCCTTTATCATGTTAAAGAAGTTTCCTTCTATTCCTGTTTTATTAAGTTTTTTTAAATCAAGAAGAGGTGCTGGGTTTTGTCAAATGCCTTTTCTGCATCAATTGAGATGATCATGTCTTGTTTTCTTTTGTTTTATTAATGAATGAAAGAAATTAACTTATTTTCTTATGTTCAACCACCCTGCGTTCCTGGGAAATATCTCACTTTATCATTGTGTGCAATTTTTTAATATGCTATTGGATTTGGTTTGCTAGTATTTGTTCAGGATTTTTGCGTCTGTATTCATAAGGGATATTTCTCTGTGATTTTCTTTTCTTGTGATATTTTTATCTGGCTTTGGCATTAGAGTGATGCTGGACTTGTGGAATGCATCCTCATTTTTTTTGAAGAGTGTTAGTAGGATTGGTGTTAATTCATCTTGTAATGTTTGGTAAAATTCACCTGTGAAGCTATCTGGTCCTGGCTTTTTCTTTCTTGGGAGGTTTTTGATAACTGATTCAATCTCTTTACTAGTTATTGGTATGTTGAGATCTTGTATTTCTTCTTTTTTAAAAAAAATTATTTATTTATTTTACTTTTATCCATTTTAACCCCCCGTCCCCCCATTTTTGCTTTTCTGTGTCCTTTCGCTGGGCAGTGCTCTGGGTCTGTTTCCTGCCCTCTCTTCTCATCCTTCTCCTCCTGTCTTCACCAGGATTCGGTCCTGGGAAACTCCGATGTGGGAGAGAGGCGTCCTACTTCCTGTGCCACCTCATTTCCTGGTTTTTCAGCACGTCTCGTCTTGGCTAGCCCTTGTGTCACTCTCCTCTTATGTCATTATCTTGCTGTGTGGCTTGGCTGGGCCTGGCACACCTGTGCGCAGGGCCTGGTGGCACGCCCATGCACAGGCCCTAGGGGCTCGCCCGCTCACAGGGCCTGGCGGCCCATGCACTTTCTATTTTTTTTTCTTTTATTTTACCGGAAGGTCTGGGGATCGAACCCAGGTCTCTCCATGTGGGAGATGGACTCCCAACCACTTGAGCCATATCCGCCCCCTTGTATTTCTTCTTGAGTTACTATAGGTAGTTTGTAATTTTCTAAGAGTTTGTCCATTTCATCTAGGTTATCTGATTTGGAGGAGTATAGTTGTTTATAATATCCTCTTATAGTACTTTGCATTTCTGTGGGGTTGGTAGTAATTTCCTCCTTTCATTTTGGATTTTGGTTATTTGTTGCCCTCTCTTTTTTTTTTTCTTCCTTCATCAATCTAGCTAAATGTTTGTTGATTTTATTGATCTTTTCACAGCACCAGCTTTTGGTTTTGCTGGTTCTATTTTTTAATTTTTTATTTCATTTATCCCCACTCTAATCTTTGTTATTTCTTTATTTCTTCTCACTTTGGGTTTACTTTGCTGTTCTTTTTATTGGAGGACTTCTTTATGCCACTTTGATCTGCTGTGTAAAGTCCTTTCTTTTCTGTCTGAAGAACTCCCTTTAACATTGCTTGTAGGTCAGGTCTATCAGTGAGGAACTCCCTCAGCTAGCAAAAACAAACAATCCAATGCAAAAAAACCCACAAAAAACAAAAAACAAAACAAAACAAAACAAAAAAACTAAACAATCCACAAAACACCTTTATAGCTTTTACAAATTGTTTCTTCATTGGCTGGTGCTCTCCTTCAGAGTTTAGCCCTCATGGCTAAGAAATTTCCCTACTTTCAGTAATTCAAACACCCCCTTTACTCCCTACAAAAAGCCTCTCCCTCACAGGTGCTCTATTGTAGGGCTTAAAGCAGGTAATCTTTTGTCCCAGGCTGCTTTGTCTTACTTGTCTCTCACACAGCCTCCTTGTCAGCAAGCTGTTTCTTCCTACAGGGTGCATTCTGGGAGGGGAGCCAGAGGTCAGTTTCCTGGTTCAGTCTTTCATGCTGCTTGACAATAGACAGGCACTGGCATACAGGTGCTCCAGTATGCGCAGAGGGCTTACTCTGCTCCCTCCAGAACAGGTCCTGGGGACCAGAATGGGAGTGCAGACTGGCTCCAAAACACACCGGGGAGGGCTTGGGGGAGTGTCCTCATTTTAACTTAACCAATTCCATCTGCAATGACCCTATTTCCAACTAAGGTCACAGTCACAGGTACTGGGGGTTAGGGCTTCAGTATATCTTTTCAGGGGACAAAATCCAGTTCATAACAGGTGGTTGCAACGTCTTACCTGGTGCTTGACTTCCCTAGTGGTGTCCCATGAGAGCCAATCAGCAGCTGCTGGCCTTGTCTCACCTGGTCTTGGAAGTCACCATGACACTCTCTCCACACTCTACTGGCTGCAGTGGACCTGCAAGCCCAGTGCAGGTCCATGTTCAGATGGGGGCCACCTAAGAGCATATGAGGTGGAGATGATGTTGTGGCCATTTTTGGGAAATACAGTCTTTCACAATGTGATAAGAGATGCCTGGCTCTGCTTCACTTATCAGCTTTGTGACTTCACCTATTTTAAAGAATCTCTTTAAGTCTTGAATTCATCAGCTTCAAAATGGGGAAAATTAGAAGAATTTTACAAAGCTTCAATGGAAAATAATGGCAAGTGCCTATTAGAGAACTGGTATGTAGTAAATACTCAAAAATGATAGCTCATATTAGTTATTAGTATGAAGAAAAATAAGGAGAGAGCCCAGATCTCTCCTAGGAGATAGAAGCTGTAATTTGGATAATTTTCACAAAATTGCACTGCAGTTAGTAATGTAATTTCTTACTCCAAAAATTAGGAGATGTTGCTACCAGATACATCCTCATGCAATACTGCCACATTAATAAAAGTTGACCCTCCTTTGTGCTCACTGTTTGCCAGGTACGGATCTACATGGTATGTGGATGCCTTCCGTTCCCCACTTCCCTATGGTAAAGGAACATTTATTATTCCTGGTTTACTAGGGAGGAAATAGGCAAAGAGGTGCAGTAACTCCCAGGGTCCTGTGATGCTGGGTGGAAGGGCAAGGATTTGAGCCCAGGGTCCAGAACCCAAGTTCTTAACCTCTAATTTATACTCCTCTCTAGTAAAGAGAAAAGGTTAACTATTACCAATGTATGATAGGACCATAAGATATTAGAAGTTGGAAAAAATATTGGTGATTTAAGTTAAATTATTTGACTTGTAGATGAAGAAACTGATTATTAAAGAATTTGTGGTTTTCCCTATTCAAAAATTCCTATTCTTGAATTAATTCCATCTTTTGGATAGTCTATAATTAACATGGACATAGCACATAGAGCAACAATTAAACAAAAAAAGACGGAGGTAGATTTTATGGGCTTCCTATGTCCCACATCTATTTATTTGCCATATTATTGGTAAGTTGTGTTGCTGTTTAATCTAGGCTTTATCACTATGCCTCTCTGTTGTAGGTGTGAGGTGCTGAATTTCCAGGAAGGGAGAAGATTGCACATATATATCGTTTGAATAGAGCATAATCAGTGTTATATTTTTGAGTCATTTTAGCAATGTTCTAACGTATTTGTATTTTCAAATACGTTTTAAAATGATGTAAAATTTTGAAATAATTTTCAAATTTTGTGTTTTTTTTGAATGGTAAATTGTCTTTTGAGATGCTAACATTTAGTGAAAGAAAGGGATAGATGTTCAAACAAGTTTGAAAATGAACTGTAATATAGTGCCTTTTAGAAATGCACAAAATAATTAGCATAATAAAAGTACGAAGTGAAGAATGTATGTAGTAAAGAAACTTAGCTTATCCCAGCATTTCCCAGGCTTATTTGAATATGATTTTTAGTGGGAAACTCTAAAATACCTTGTGGATCACGTAAAGTATGGGAGGCACCACTGGGAAATTCAACATAAGAGTTGGCTATTTTTGTTGGCTTGAGATTTGAAATCTCAGCTTGAGGTCAGGAAGTTGCTTTTTTATATTCTGTCCAGCTTATGGTTGTTATCTGTGCAAAGGTTGGCCAAGCAGGAGCTACACCACCATTCTGGAAGTGAAGCTGCTCCACCCTCATTTTTGATGGATATTTTCACTGGGGATAGAATTCTAGTTTGGTTTTCTTTCAGCAGTTTACATATGCCATTATTTTTCCCTCTGGTTTTCATCATTTTAAATTTTTAATACTGTATGTAAATGTTACATGTCTTTTGTAAATGTGATGCATTTTTAAATTAAAAATAATAAAAGATTTGGTAGGGCATATGGTATAACCTATCATTCTTCTCAATCCGTCACATCCCTGTGCTCAGTTATTCACATGGCGTCATGCTTGCCTACATGACTAACTTTGGCGGGTGAGATGTCAGTGGAATTTCCCCATGCCCCTTCTGCACACAAGCTGTAACAGTGGTTGTGTGATTCTTTTACCACTGCCACAACATGTGCTCAGAGTGAAGAAAATATGTAGTAAAGCTGTAATTGACCCATGATGGACATACAGCATGAGTGAGAAATAAGCCTATGTTGTTGGAAGCCCTGGGGTTTGGGGTGGCTCGTTACTGCTACATAACTTTACGAAAGCTGACTGATACAAGGTTCTTTTTGTTTTACTGCTTAGAGGTCGTCTAGAAATATGACCTATTTATATTTTAAGTTTTCACAAATTTTAGTTCCTTTTAAAAAGTAGAAGCTGAATAAATATTTGTGATTGAATTGACACGTGGTAAGGTGAGTACATTATTTTGCATGGGTTTAGTCCTGGGTAACAGAAAATCACCTCGAACTATCCCCAACAATGAGGCGAGTTTCCTGGCTCACCTGTCTGAAAGGGCAGCAGCAGAAAGGACCGTTGAGGCTGCTTGATATTGAGGCTCCTTGACTTCATCAAGGGCTGCGTTTAAGTCTCTCCAAACAGCCTTTGAAGTGTCAGCTTTGACCTTGTTTTACTTTATTTAAGTAACAGTGCTGCAAGCCATCCCCAGGGCTACGTGCTTGTCGACATTAGGAAGAGAGAGGAGCCCTCTAGAAGCTGGCTCCGGAGAGTGGGCGAACGTCTTCCTCAGCAGCTGCAGTGACCTTCTTGTTGCATCTGACTGTGGGAAGCGAATGACTCACCGATTTCTGAACCAATGACCTCCGCTTATGAGCCTTGAACCAGGGCTGGTTAAGCCGCCGTGTGGGACGTAGGGAGCGGCTGTGCTGCAAGGAATAGCAATGCATGCTCAGGATTCTGGGTGACATAGCAACAAACACGATGCAATAAGGCAACTTTAAAAAAAAATCAGTCCCTGTACAGAAATATGTGACAGGCTGTGTCAGATGACATGTGTTTTCCCCTCATTTTCACTGAATAAGCTATGTGTTTAGCATAACCCAGGAGAAGAGGAACTTCTGATCAGCCAAGCACTCAGCCCACTTCGCCTGGCCCTGGATTCTCCAACCCAGTGTCGGGAGCAATCTGCCCAGCCCCTCGCCTCGTCATGGCCAGTGTGCCAAAGCTTTGCCAGGTGCCAGATGTCATGCTCTTGTGTTTTCCCTGCCTCTGCCATCTCTATCTCCATGTGCCCAAGAGTTCTTGCCTAAAGCATGTTGAGCTCTGTGTGTTTGCTTCCTTTCTTTTTCATAAACATTAAATTCATTTTGTTGTTTGTTTCGAAAATATCTTCGGGCTCTTCAAGATTCCGTTCATTGCATTTTAGATTCCTGGCAAAGTAGTTGGTCTAACATAGAACCTCAAAATGAATATTTTTCATGACATTAGTGGACGATTCTGAATTCTACCTTCATGAATTGAATATTGCAAATGTGATAGTAATACTTGTTTTACTATTGTTTTCTAGTAACTATTAATAGCTTAGTACCAATTTGACTATGGAAATCTATTTCAAATTTTGATTTTCCCTCTTTCTTAATTATCTGATTCTCAGAGAGTGATGGCCTAAAGATTTTGCTGAGACATGATTTACTCTGAAAAATTTATAAGCAATGTGATTTTTCTGGTTGTGCTAGATGATTGATCATTTATTTATTACATGTCTGGCTGTTTTATTTTCCAAAATTGAATTTTAATGGACATTGATTCAATTATAATACATTTGACAATCATTGCAGATTAACTGTATGTGGAGGTCTAAGCTTTTTTTATTTTGGTAAATGTGCACTGATAAACGCAGAATGAACTGAGAACAACTAAGCATCTCATTAAAATGAGAAATATTACAATGAAAATTTCCCCTTTAATGCATCCTAGATTTTGAAAAGTTCCTGTTTGGTAAGTGAATGAATGGATTGCAAGCCAGCAGTATTGTAATGAAAACTAAGTTTTTGCAATACTTAAAGTAAATCCATTTGTAATTCGCATTTGCACTTTAAAATAAAATGCCTGTGTTGTCAGGGGACTGTGTTTCATTTTCAAACCACTACACCGTAAATTTGTCTTCAGCTGGTTGTTTTCCTCTCTTCAGCCCTCTGTCAATTCATAGCAAATCCATCAGAAAGACGCCCAGGGGAAATCAAAGGTGGGAAAACCCAACTTCAGAGCCCAGCAGCGAAGAGACAGAGAAAGAACTGCACTTGACGTTTGTGGCTAAAAATGAAGGCTTTGAATGATGTGGTCATTTATTTTGCAGTATTAATTGGGACCAAGGCCAGGGCGGCCAAGAGACGTTTTTTTCTCCTGAGAGGCGTGGGGCTCACCCTGGTGCTGGGAATTTTATCAGAGTTTTGTTCCAGGAATGGGGAGCGCCGGGAGAGCATGGATGTTGAAGGTGTGCTGGGAATGGCATTTGCTTTGGGTCCTCTGAGCGGCTCGGCCATCTCTGGCCAAGACACCTCCAGTCCCAGACCCAGGCTCTCCCCTGGCACCAAGCACTACTTGACTGAGGGGCAGGAGGAAGAGTGCGCCGTGAGCGGCTGTGTAAGGTTGTCTGCACCATGTCTCGCACGTGGTAGGCACTTGGTAAACGGCTAGCTCCGTGCCTCCCTGCAAACGCCTGCGAGCTCTGCCTCCTTTCCCCCAGAAAGCTAAGAGGGAGGGTCCTGGACGTAAACGGAACCACTTATGATTTAGGTGAAGACTGGCCCACAATGGGACAACACTTTAAAAAATGTGCTGTGGCACATGGAAGATGCTTGGATTTCTTCTACATCAGATCACAGGCTCCTCACATCACACAGTGGTTTCAAGAACTAGTTACTATCACCTTAAAAAACCCCAAAGTGCTATGCCAGGAAGGAGCACTGCATTCACCATTCAGTGTTGGGGGAAAATGCTGCCTCTTCTCTGAGTTCTGGTTTCCTCTTTCTTAAATTGCACTGAAAAGCACATGCCAGGAGACCATGTGCCCCTCAGAGCTGGCACACTACTGTGCTGGTTTGCAATCTTGGGGCCTCCTTACCACAAAGCAAGATGAGCTGCTTGAACTGCGTCAAATTTTAATTCAAGAATTGTCAGCTGAACTTAAAAATTGGCTGTTGTGTGGGTCTTGCTTGGCCTATCCCCGAGCTAGAGCCATCACTGATAATTGCTTAACAGCTCAGGTAGCGTGGCGGCAGAGTTGTGGCTTTCAGACAACTTGGATATTTAGGGAGAGACTTCAAATCATTTCAGAGAATGGTCCTGAATTTCAATGAGTTATGGATTCCAAAGGTGTCTCAAGCACTCTGATGACCTTGGGTTTAAATTTTTATTCAAATTATTTGAATTATTTTTTCTTTTAAAAGTTTTATGTGGGATATAATGAATCACTTTGACAGGCAAAGTACACAGTGTCAATTGCATGATATGTTCCATCAGTCAGGAAAGCAATGAGAGTTTACTGCTGCGTTTAAAATATCTAATGTTAGGCATCATCATTACACTATTTTCAAATGTTTTAAATTCAGAATGTATGGACTATGATTGGCTTAAAATACTTAGCTGCGGCCGGTGGCTGATATATAAATTTATATATAAATTTACCAAGTTTGGGGATTACGGGTGAAGTGGTTAAACTATGAATATAGAGAGGGCATTAGCGATGGTTAGTTTTGGCTGTGATGCCGAGTGCTGAGGGCAGGGCCGTTCCTGTGCCTAAAGCAGGACCTTCCTCCAGTCCCAATAGATAAGGTTTCAGTATTTCTCATGAATAATTGTTCTTAGGAGGGTAAAGCTGTGGCAAAGACCACACTTGCTTCAAGTTTTTCATGATTGTGCCCCTAGATTTACTGTTTGGCGTTTCCCAGACGTAAGCGTAGATCTTCTAAATGGAAACAGGTTCTCAGACCTGCCCCGATGGATCTGCTTTTCAGAATCAGAGTTACGTGGCTCAGATGACGATTTACTCACCCACCTGTGCCTGCTCACGAAGTACAGCACAGCGGTTCTCAAACTGGAGTTGCGATAGTGCCCCCAGGGGCCTGGACCCACCCCCGCTGGCTCTGGTTCAGTGGGTCTGGGGTGAGGCTGGAGCCTGAACCTCTGTGAAGTTCCCAGGGAAGGCTGGTGATGCTGGCCTGGGGGCCACACTTTGAGAATCACTGTGCAGAGGACGTGCTTCACGCTGCAAATAATAGAACGCCCGACTGAGGTCCTCACAGAATCAGATCTCCAGAGGTGGACGGCCCAGAGTCTGCCCACTGGCCTCAGCCCTTGACAAAGGGCCCGCGCTGTTTCCGTCCTCCTCCGGTGATATCCGCGTCTGCTGGCGATGTCTTCCTGGTTGGCTCAGCGGCTCCAAGCTCAAGTTCCAACGCGACAGCATTCAGAAGCAGAGACGTGGAGGAGCAGGGAAGGGGAAGGGTCGGGGTCACCGACAGTTGGGCACCAGCAACTGTCAGAGGTAAATGTGCAAGTGGTCCTGCGGCCTTGTTTTCCACGCGTATTTGGTGTAACACACGCAATGCTCATGTATGTCAAGGCGGTGGCTAGCTGTGGGCCATCTTTTTGTGTATTTTCTGTGGCTTGGAATTCTCTCCAAGACACACTCTTGTTTCCACCATCTCTAAATACTGTTTTCACCCAAATTCCTTTTTCCCCTACTCTGGGAACCTTTAAGTTACATGTGGGATGAAAAGGAATAGCAATTTGGAGTTTGAAGGCCACATGCCTTTCCCCCCTTATTTTCTATAGAGCAGGATTGGATTTCTTTTCTCCTCATGCCATTTTAAATTTCTCACCTTCATTCTTTTTGGGAGTAGCTTCTGGACAAGGCATAATAAAAAAAAGTTGTATATGCCTTCTACTTTGCTTTTCTTTTGCATTATTGTTTTGGTTATTCTAGATCCTTTGTATTTCCATATAAATTTTAGAAATATTTATCAATTCCTACAAAAATAACATGTTAGATTACGATAGGCATTGTTTTATGACCCAGCGTAAGATCGATTTAGATGAACGATAATGTGCCCTTGAAGATCAATATCGTGTGTGGTTTATGGATATAGTGTCTATAAATGTCAGTCAACTCAAGGCAGGTGATAGTCTAGTAGTTCTTATCAGTTACAGAGCAAGAGTCTAAAATCTGCAGCTATGATAGTGGATTTTCTACTTCGTCCTTCAGTTTTGTCAACTTTTGCTTCATGTATTTTGAAGCTTTGTCATTAGGTGCATACACATTAAAAAGTGTTATGTGTTCATTATGTATTGACCCTTTTATCATGATGAAAAATCTTTTTATTTTTGGTAATCCTTCTTGTCCTGAAGTCTATTTTGTCCAGTGTTCATATAGCCACTATGGCTTTTTTATGATTAGTTTTTATATATCTCTTTTACTACCCTTTTTCTTTCATTCTTATAGTGTCTTTGTAATAAAGTACAGTTTTGAAGACATTATATTGTTGGGTCCTACTTTTTAAAATCTAGTTCAACAATCTTTGTACTTCTTTTGGGATGTTCAGGCCATTTACAATTCATATTATTGTTGATATGACTGGATTTAAGTCTACCACTTTATTGTTTTCTGTTAATATTACCATGCACTTTTTTTCATCTGCTCCTTCTTCCTACTTTCTTTAGGAAAAAACAAATTGAAAAAAAAGTTGCTTTTTTGATTCTTCTCTGGGCTTTTAAGCTCTTCCTCTTTGACTTCTTTAAGGGGTTGCTTTAGGAATTGCAGCATGAGTCTTTAATCACAGTCTATGAAGAGTGAATATTGTACTAATTCAAAAAAAATACAGGAATCTCACACCAGTCTAATTCTATTTCACTCTGCTCACTGTGCCATTGTCCCATGTTTACAACTACACACATTGTAAACTCTATAATATAGTACTATAATTTTGTTTTAAATAGTCATGTGACATAAAGTAATTAAGATCTTTTTGATCGAGTATGTTTTATATTTTCTGATAAATTAAACATAGGCAAAAATATTGACTTCACTGGAGTTGACTTCAGTGCTTAATCAATAGAGCGTGGTGGAAATAATGCTCGTGCTCTTCCAATGCTAGGCCACAAAAAAGTCTTGGGTTTCCACTGGAGTTTCTTGGGACACACTCTTGGAAGCTGGCCGCCTGCTGTGAGAAGCCCATGCCATCGGGAGTCGTCTCGTGGAAGCTCCTTCCTGCAGCCAGCGCCACCTGCAGCCCTGTTGGTGATCCACCGGTTGTGGCTTCAGTTACCTCCAGCCTCAGCCCTCCTGCCTGAAACCACACGGAAGAGTCCAAGGCAGAATCACCCAGCTGACCCTAGCCAACCCCAGGCCTGTGAGAGAGAATAACAAATTTTTATTTTAACGACCACATTTCAGGGTGGTTTCTTAGGCAGTAATAGTAAATTTACTCATATATGACCTATTTTGGTGCTCAGCAGAAAGGGTAAGGGAAGCCTGGATTAGGCAGGAATTTAGGTTTCATTCCAGGTGTGACTGGAATCCCTTGGAAGGCTTGCAGCAGGAGTGATTGAGTAGGTTTCACATTTTTAAAAGATCCCTCTGACCAATTTGTGAAGACTGGAACGTGGAATTAGGGAGAGGACAAATGCAGACGTGGGACACCGGAGAGGAGGCTGAGGCGCTCATCCGCAAGGGAGAGATGGGATGGAGAATCAGTGATGCAGTGAACTCGACCTTGGACAGAGCCTAGAATATTCCCAAAGCAGAAGGGAGATGGCCTAGGCTATTTGATGTTCTCTGATGACAATAGATCACTGATGCTCCGATTGAAGTCCCTGGAATAAATATTGTATGCCAGCAGACAGCACCTGTATATTTAGCAGGTTTATTATTATATTTTTTTATCAACTTTACAGTCCAGCCAAAACAATTACTTGCCACTTCCTGCACTTGCATCATATTTCCCACCTCTGCACTTCTACACATGTTATTTCTTGCTGTTTGTAACAACTCCTTAAATGCACCCGAACGTGGGGCTGAGAGAGTGCCGCTGAGGCGGGGTAAGGGAGGGTTTCTGCAGACTCAGGGAAGTTCACGGGGGAGATAATTCTGCGGGGGTCAGGTCTGGGAAGAGCTGGTCGAGGAGTGTTCCGAACAGGAGGAAGAGCAGAGGTTGAAGAGAAGGTGAGCACACGTTGTGTACCCTCACCAATCCCTGGACGCCCAGTGGACCTCGGGGCCTGGTGTCTTTCATTGCCATAATGATTATGGCTATCATTTCACAAGCCCTTTCCCGGGTCTTTACATTCTTTATCTCACTTAATCCTCACAATGGCTCTACGAAGTGTGTGTCATTACTGATTTAGAGATGCTCATTGAGGAATTTGTATTGAAAACCAGGCCCTTTTGATAGTTACCAGTGCTCAAGTCACCATGTATCAAATTCTGCCTTGTTTTTGACTTATTAGTTAATTCTTTTGTGGTTCTCTCTTGCCTTCCTAGGTAGAGTTTGAGTTTTTTAAAATTTGGGGACCATGCATTGTGTTTATGGGGCATCTGTTCAAATAGTTACTAGCAAGTACTAAAGCACAGTTGACCTGCTATGAGAGGACTCTGCCAGTTTTGCTCAAACGAGGCCCTGCCCCTTGGAGTAAGGTTGCGTTCCGGCTCCACCGGAACCCTCCACCCTTAAACCAACCCATTTCCCCCAGCTAATTCCTACTTGTCTTTCAGGTTTCAGACTGGCTGCCGACTTTCCAGAAAGCCTCTCTCTCTTGGTGATTTCTTCTCTGTTCCCGTGACTTTGAAAGCTCCTTGAAAACCTTCGCACCACCCAGTGTTGCCTAATAATGTTTAATTAAATTGATGTATGATCATTGGCAAGCTACGAACTCTCTGAACCTTGGCGGCTGCATCTGTGTAGTGTGAAAACTGTTTCATTTGGTCGAGGGAATCATGTGAACCAACAGATGTGAAAGTATTTGTTTACTTTTCCCCTTTGCATCACCCTTTCAAAGCTCTTTGCCTTACATGCAACATACCTTATGGCTTAGCTATCTGAAAAGGCTAAGCCAGCTGTGGCAGGTGATTTTGAAACGGATCTATATTTCTAGAACTGCAGCTCTAATTCTTGAAACACCAAGGCTAAAACAGTGCAATGATTGTTTTGTCTGAAGGTGATCTTTTATCGCTCCAAAGATATAGGGAATAGATTTTCCTGTATCTTGTGTCAAAGGTTCACAATAGCATTAAATTTCTTTGCTATGCATGGATTAAACTAGCAATAGGTTAAAGATATGGTTACAGTAACAATGACTTTCAACCAGAAAATGAGGTCGCATTGACAAATCTAAACAAACGTACTAGAATAGCGGGATAAAATTTTTGGAATTATGACTACTGTGGACAACCTAACAGGGAATGAACAGATGAACATGGGTCTCAGTAATTTTGGGGTACAGCATTTTTCCACCCCACGGATCATAAATTTCACAAAGCTCTCTGAAATGAAATGTATCTGTAGACATAGGTACAAATACAGAAATATTTTACTATTAAAAGGCATGAGTTACATGAAGTACTTGGTCATTGTATTTTTATTTTTATCAAAATAATGTATTCACTTAATATAAAGTGCTAAGCTTATCTTAAATAACAGGGGCAATTATTCAACCCCCTAATTAGGTTGAATTACGTACCTAAAAACCACACGTTCTTGGTCTTAGTTTGCATTTTGGTCTTCCTTTTGCTCAAGGAGAGTTTATTTCCTTGCTTGTAGTAGCATAGAAATGAAACTTCTGTGGGATGTGCCAGTAGCTTTGGAAATTCAGACACTGTGTGGTCTCAGGGCTGAAAGTCAGGAACGACTTGAAAATGTGATCACTTCCTAGTTTTTCTCTGAGATCAAGGTGTAGTAATAATCATTGGGAATTTTACTGATCAGAAAGTTATGCTGTAATAAGGAACTATTACGAGAACGTGGTACAGGGAGTGAAAAGTAAATTTCAGTTCAGATAAATGTTTTCTCTTTTTCCCCTCTTTGCATCATTTGGGAGCCCTGTTATAAGGAACTTGGAAAGGTGCAAATGAGTTCTTAGATTCAGTGCATCCTGTATATTTATAATTATATTTCAAGAACGTATTCACCTGCCCCGACGCCCTCAAGACAGAACCTTGTACGAGGAGCAGTGCTTCCCTGTCACCTTCCCGCTGGTGGAGGACTGCAACGACCGAGCCCCATTGCTGGTGAGTCCCTAGAATTAATGGGACGCTTTAGACTCCGTGGATAGACTCGCCTGGTCACTTAACCCCATTCATGCGCAGACAGAAGAGTGACGCTCCAAGGACCGCGGGCGGGGAAAGCCCCTGTGCTCCTGATGGAGTCGTCCCAGAAGAAAGAACGCAAACACCAAGGTCCTCCCAGAGCCTGAGGGCACCTGGAGACTCGGGCAGGGTGCTCTCTCTCTGGAAAGAGTACGACCAAAAGGGGGGCTTGTGAAACGGGCTGGCAAGGGCTGGAGGCAGCCGGTCCGCATCCGCCTGAAGCGGCGGCCACGGGTCTGGAGGTGCTGAAATCGCCCATGTGCCTCAGACGAGTCATCTGAGACAAGCTGAGACTCCGCCTCGCGCAGCTGCTAGGACGGCCCGACTTTCTTTAAATCTCGATTTCCCCCGAAACAGGGCTCTTTGGTCAGGGTAAGTACGTTTAGTTACTTAGCATTCCCGCCCCTTATAAGGCCTGCTTATCTTTTTTTTGCTTAACCAATCATACTTTTCCTTGTATTTATTATAGAAGCGGCCTCCAGGGACAAAGTGGAGCACTTTTGTCTTAGAATAGGGCAAATTGTTTACTTTTGATAAGTTAACGGTCTTTCTTTCTTAAATTCTTAAAATTTGTCTTTTATTTGATGCAAAGCATGAGGGAGAAAAATGCAAAGGGGCTGAAGTAGCCCCTCTTACATGGCTGAGAGGTGGCTGGCACCGACATTACAACAGAATGTTCCCAGGGCCCATTTTATTCAGATATTTTACAACTTAGTCCTCCACATTTGTAATTTAACAATTGAATTAGTTCCATTTAAGTGGCAGCAGATGGTATGCAATTATTCCTTCCTAATAAAAAAAGCCTGTTGATACTTGCTAAATAAGGATGAAGCCAAGGGTTACTGCAACTGCTTGGATTTTCATTAATACAGTTTATCCAATTTGAATTTGGCAATTAAAATATATGCAATTCACATAAATTTCATCTGCATTATGCATACTGTCTCCCCAACTTCAAAACGAAGTAGTTTGGTAGTTAATTCTTATTTCTGCAATTTTAAATCAGAAAATAAAATTGTTTCTGTGTAAACACCAGGCAGAGGTTTGCATATTTTAAAGCATATTATGTTTTGAAGCACTGCCCTTAGCAGGGGCCCAAGGAGCCTCTGCAGCCACCGCCGCTGTCGAGTTCTCTCCAGGTAGAAGGGCACAGCCCCTGGCCCCCTGGCTCCCAGGCGGGTGGTGTTTAAATGACAGCCATTCTTCAGAAACTGCAACCATGTCTTGTTTGAAAAGGAAAATGATCATCCAGCAAGTATATGAAATCACCCAGAAAAGTCTGGGTTTTCAATTACTCCTTTGACTGAAATATCACTGGGAGCTCTTAGGGATGGCACGAGCCTGTGGATGAGTGGACCCCATTGCGGAAAGCAGTGCCGCTGTTTTCTCTCAGACACGAGTTGTCGGGAAGTTGACTCTCGAGAGGCACGGTTGTTGTCTTCAGGCCTGGGCCTCGCCTGCGACTCCTTGTCTGTCTGCGTGGCTGCCTTCGGGAAACCTGCACTCGGGCCTGGGGTGCCCCGTGAGGCCCCTCTGTCCCTCCAGGGCTCGGTTCATCTCCCCACCCACGGACCCCTCACTTTTCCTTGCTGTGGCTGAGAGCTGCTCTCTCCTCTGCTCTCACCGACTTAGATGCCTCTTTCTTCAATTTAGAAAAATGCTTTGTGCCAGATAAACTTATTTAAAAAGGGTTTGAAAGATATTTTGAGTGGGTGAATGTCCTCAGGCTTTTCTGTGAAAAATAGGTGTAGACATATGTATTAGTCAGCCAAAGGGGTGCTGATGCAAAGTACCAGAAATCTGTTGGCTTTTATAAAGTGTAATTGTTTAGGGTAAAAGCTTACAATTACAAGGCCCTAAAGAGTCCAACTCAAGGTACCGTAAGAGGTAATTCCTCACCCAAAGTCTGTTGCCACATTTTGAAGCAAGATGGCGGGCGATGTCTGTGAGAATTCAGCCTTCCTCTTTCTTCTTAAAGCTCCGTGGTCCCAGCTTCTTCCAATCTCAGCTGTAGACTGGAGGGCTCGTCTTTCTTCCTGGGGCTCGTTTGTCTCTGGGCTCAGCTGCTCTGTTCTCTTTACAAGGTCAGCTGTCGACTATCAGGTTCTTCTCTTTTCCCTGGGCTTCAGGATCCTCTGTGTATCTTCTCTGTGTGTTTAGTTCTGTGTGAGGGTCTGTTTTATCAGCCCACCAAAGGCTGGGACTCAACGTTGAACTGCACTCTAATGATGCAGTTGAATCAAAGCCCTAATCTTAAAATAATTTAATCAGACATTTCAGCTGAATCTAATACAATCGAAGGGTTATCATGCCCAGAGGAACTGACGAGTTTACAAACATAATCTATATCTCTTTTTGGAATTCATAAATAATCTCAAACTGCCACAACATAGAAAAAGCTAAGGAAGTGCTCAAGGGCAGTTGACTCGTGGCCTTTGAAGAAATGTGCGGAAGCTTGGCACAAACCTCACAGCTCCTGAGGCTTCGGCCCATGCTGAGTGGGCCTGGCACAGGTGGGAGCAGTTAGGCTGGACCATAAGTGTGTTTGTTAGAAAGTCAGCCACTGAAGATTAGCTATTTTGTATGGTTCAACCTAATATTTAATTTCTTTTTCTCTTTTTACTTAGAATTAACAGGACTTGGTAATGCACTGGGTGGTAAAAGAGGAAGGAATTTAGTGTCTTTGATAAATGTTGCTCTTTGGTGTTTCTCTTGAATTTAAATTCATGGTCATTAACTTCAAACTAACTTCAGGATAAATCATAACAGCTAATGCATGCAGTGCTTGCTCTGTAGGCACAATTCTAAGTACCTTATATATATATGTATGAACTCATAAAATCCTTAGTCTCTGAGGAATGTACTATTATTTTTCTCCCCATTTTGCGAGCAGGAAAGAGAGGGTCAGAGAGGTGCCCTAAGGCTGACCCCTAAGGGCTGGTGGAGGCAGGACTTGTGCTGGGCAGGGAGACCCTACTGCCCTGAGCACCCCACAGTCCCCAGCCCTGAGGCACCCTTGCCCGCTTCTATTTCTCTCCCCTGTTGCTCTCTCCTATTCTGTTACAGGACTATTGTAGACATCTCCTTTCTCCTCCAGCCTCCAGTTCTCTTTGGTTCTTTCTCAGACCAGGACTTTGCTTTCTACATCTCTGTGGAAGTTTGAAATTATTTTATGAATCCCCCAAAAAGAAAGATTATATTTGTAAACTAATCCATTCCTATAAGTGAGACATTTTCAACTGACTGTATCATTGAGGCATGACTCAGGTTGAGTCTCCACCCTCTTGCTGGGTCTCATAAAAATGGAGACAAAGACAGAGAAAAAAGGGAGCTGCCATATTTGATCCTGCCATGTGTGAGAGAGAAAGGGCTCTAGCTTTGCCCACAACTGAGCTGCAAGGAGAGAAGCCCCTGAGAGGCTCAAAGAGCTGAGACCAAGGGAGAGATGAGCCATATGCCTGATAGCTTGGAGCTGAACTTGGGAAGAAAGCAGGGATGCTGAGACTGATAGAGGTGGCCTGGAAGGAGACAAGCCCTTTGCCTGGTTGTTAATAGCTAAGCTCTGGGAGCTGGGCTCTGAGAAGGTGCTCCTGGAAGGGAAGACAGAGATCTTGGCAGAGATTGGCAGCTGTCTTCGCCACATGGCATCTGACTGTGGTGAGAAGGTTTCTTTGCTAATGTATTCATTGGACATTTCAGAGACCTTGGAACTATAAGCTTATAGCCCAAATCAGTCCCCTTTATAAGGGTTGTGAAAGCCAACTCATTTCTGGTAATTTGCATTGGCAGCCCTTTGGCAAACTAAAACAAACTGGTACCAGGAGAGTGGGGCTGTGCTGCTGCAATTACCAAAAATGCTGGAATGGTTTTATAAATGGGTAAGGGGTATATTTTGGAGGAATTGTGAGAGGCTTGATAGAAAAGGCTTAGATTGCTTTGAAGAGACTGTTAGTAAGAATATGGACCCTAAAGGAAGCAGATGTGGCTCAAGTGGTTGGGCTCCTGTTTACCATATGGGAGGCCCCATGTTCGATTCCTGGGGCCTCCTGGTGAAGGCAAGCTGGCCTGCGTGGCATGGCGAGCCTGCGTGGTGCGGTGAGCTGCTGCAGCACAATGATGCAACAAAGGCAGACAAGCAGACACAGAAAAACGTACAGCAAATGGACACAGTGAGCACAAGCAGCAAGGGAAGGATAAATAAATAAATTTTTAAAAATCTTAAAAAAAAAAAGAATATGGACCCTAAAGTTATTTCCAATGAGGCCTTAGAAGGAAATGATGAAACTATTATTGGAAACTGGAGGAAAGGTGTCCCATATTTTAAAGTTGCAGAGAACTTAGCAAGACCGACTCCTGATGTTAGATGGAAGGCAGAATTTGAAAACCATGAGTTTGGACATTAAGTTGAGGAGATTTTCAAAGTAAATGTGGAAAATGCAGCCTGGCTTCTCCTTGCAGCTTATAGCAAAATGCAAGAGGAAAGAGATAAGATGAGAAATAAATTGCTGGGCACAAAGAAACCAGAGCCTGATTTGGGAAATTCCAAGCTTCTGAAAACAAGCCACAAGGGAATAGTGCCCCAAGTAATCAATTAATGTAACTTGGAACTTGTAAGTCAGGATTGCAAATGTAGTTATACAGGAAGGATTTGTGAAAGTCTGTCTGATGACTTGGACCCCTGTTTCCTGCATGCTAAACCAACAAACTTTATGTAAGATCTGTATGAATGAAACCACTGTCAGCCTGGACTAAAAGGGACAGGAAGGGGAAAGGTTGAAAGAAAAACCACTTCAAGTAGAAAACCATGGAAGCTGAGGTCTGGAATTAAGATATCTCCTCAGGCCAAGAGAAGGACCCCACTCATGTGTTGCTGAAAGGATGAGTTTGCCCTGGCATTTGGAGAGGGTAGATCTTCCAGCCCACTGCTCAGGGAGAGTTTGGCTGCCCCAGGCTACAGAGAGGGTGGAGCACATTCCTCCTTGGCTGGGGAGAGTGAGGTCATCACCCCACTGTTCTGAGGGATTTGGGCCTGTATGCCAGAGATTGGGGAAAATGTTACCACCACCCCACTATACTAAAGGGGTTGAGACTATCCCCCAGGGATTGGGGAAAGTGTGGCTGTCACTCCAATATTCTTGTACGGTGAGGTCTGGAGCTTGATTGCCATCCAGATGCTTGAAGAAGGTGGAACCAAAGTTATGGCCCTTGGGCAAGCTTGTGGAAAGGGTGGGCCCCCAGGAGGCCCTGAGGAGAAGAAATCATCCTAAGGATGACTCTCAGATTGTCAAGCAGAAAGGATTATAGCCTGCAGGCTTTCAGAACTGTAAGTTTCACAGGTCTACAGCCAGAGGGGACTTTTGATCCAAGACAAACTGCGTGCCTATAACTGATTTGATCTGGTTTTGTACTTACCATTGTTACTGAAATGATTTAAGGTTTTTCTAATATTGCGATGCAATGAATATATTTTGTACATGGAAGGAACATGTCTTTTTGGGATTCAGAGGGTGGAGTGTGGCAGTTTGAAATTATTATATGATTCCCAAAAAGAGAAAGATTATGTTTGTGAACAAATCCATTCCTGCAGGTGTGAGACCCTTCCAACTGGACTATGTCAGGGAAGTGTGACTCAGGTTGATAAAAATGGAGATACAGACAGAGGAAAAAGGGAACTTCCTTGTTTGATCCTGCCATGTGAGAGAGTAAGGACTCTGTTTTCGCCCACAGCTGAGCTGCAAGGAGAGAAGCCCCCAAGAGGCTCAAAGAGAGACCCAGGGATAGATGAGCCATATGCCTGAAAGTTTGCAGCTGAATTCAGAAAGAAAGCGGAAACAGAGAGGAAGCCTGGAAAGAGACAAGCCCCATGCCTGGTTGCTGCTGACAGCTGATCTCTGGGAGCTGGGCTCCAAGACAGTGAGCCTGGAGGGGAAGGCAGAGATCAGTGGCTGTCTTCGCCACATGGCAGCCTTTTGGCAAACTAAAACAGTCTCTAAGGAAACTGAAGTAATCCAAAGAGAATTTCCACCGTGTTCACCAGGGTGAACCCCCGCCCTCCCTCGCCTGTGTCCCTGCAAACTCCCTGCAGCTTTCCGCTATGCACTAGAACCCACCCCCTTGCCTGCCTGAGGATTGTGCATTCGCAATTTTCTCCTTTCCTGAATTATTCATCTGCTCCTTTCTTCTGGGTTATTTCCACAAATATATAGGTATGCTGTAGTTTCTATCATCTTAAATAATAAACTCCTTTGACCTCACATCTACTTTTGGCTACTTTTTCAGTCAGCCAAAGGGGTGCTGATGCAAAGTACCAGAAATCTGTTGGCTTTTATAAAGCGTATTTATTTGGGATTAAAGCTTACAGTTACAAGGCCCTAAAGTGTCCAACTCAATGCTGCTTTCTAACCAAAGTCAGCTGCCATGTGTTGAAGCAAGATGGCAGACAATCTCTCCTGGTCTCTCCTTCCTTCTTCCTCTTAAGGCTCTGTGGGCCCAGCTTCTTCTGATCTCAGCTGTAGGCTGGCATAGGGCTCGTCTCTCAGGGCTTCCTATAGTAGTCTGGCATAGGGCTCATTTCTTTCCAGGCTTTCTCAGCTGCTCACCTGCTTAGCTGCAAACTATCAGGAAAATGGCTCATCACTCTCTGGGGCCCCAGGATCAAACATGTTAGAGCTCTCTCCTCTTCCATGTGTCTTCTTGAGTAAGTGTCCATTTATATCAGCCCACCAAAGGGTAGGGACTTAATCTGAATCATGCTCCTCTGACATGGTCAAATCAAAGCTCTAATCTTAACAGGTAACTTACTCAAGACATGTCAGCTGAATCTAATGCATTCAAAGGATATCATACACAGAGGAATAGATTAGTTTACAAATATAATCTATCTTTTTGGAACACATAAATAATCTCAAACTGCTACAGCTACTCTTCCATTTTTCTCTTCCCTTTCCAGTAAAATTATTGGAAAGAGTTGCCCAGACTCCCATTCTTGGTTCGCCAGAACTGCGATGACTAATAGCACACACGGGTTGGTCTGAAAACAGAAATTCATTGGTTCACAGCTGAGAAGGCTAGAAGTCCAACATCAAGGTGTCAGCAAGGCCAAGCTTTTCTCCCTGGAGGTGGCAGCATCCTTGGGGTTCCTTGGCTCACATCTCCGCCTTCCCATATGGCCGTGTCTGCTCCTCTGGTCTCTTCTCTTCGTAAGGCCTCCAGAATATGGGGTAAGGCCCACCCTCATTTAGCTGGTCACACTTTAACTAAAAATAACTTCTTATTTGTAAATAAGTTCACACCCACAATCTCTTTCCCCAATCTCTCCTGAGTTCCTGGCAGGCTCTTGTCTACTGCTCCTGAAAAAAATCACCAAGACCTTCACATTGTTGCTCCATCCAACAGTGAGTGCACCTCTTAGCAGATCACTGATGCTCACTTGTCACCTTCTTGCAATTCTTTCCTCATTGAGTTTTGGGAAAACCAGACTCTCCTGATTTTTATCCTACCTCCCCAGCCATTGCTTCTCTGCTGTCTCTCTGGCCTCCTCACCCTGCAGTGGCCCAGGATGCAAACACTCCATCTACCCTCACTGCCTCCCAATTCTGTGTCATGGCTTCAAATACCATCTGCATCAGCTTCCTCTTTCTTGGACCCTTTTAGTCCTCATGGGCTCATTTCCATTCCAGCTGGTCTCCCTCCTGCACCCTGCATCCTTTTCTTCTTGCTTTCTGCACAGGCATCTCCACGAATACTCCCTGGAGAACTCTCTGCTTGTGTGATCCATCTGCACATCTGCAATCCAGCAGAGAAGTTATCAGCAACCAGAGGTGAGATCCAGCGGATAAATTCTTCCCTCTCTCTCCACGCCCTCCCTCCATAGGTAGGTTCTGAGATGCAGTTTACATTTCACCAAGGTATTGTCTCATTGATTAAGTTCTTGATGGTGGCAAGCTTCTGAGCATATTCTTATTTGAATCCTCTTCTTCCCTGCATCATTCCCCTTGCCCCCTACTCACACTCCATGGGGTATACACTCTAATAAAATAATATTCCCCAGATCCTCTCTTTTAGTCTCAGCTTTCTGGGAAATACAAGCAAAGCAACATCTTTCCTAATTCCAGCCTGCACCTCTTTCCTGAATTTCATTTCACATATCCAACAGTCTACTTGGCATCTCACCTTGGATTTCTAAAGGGAATTTCATACTTAACATGTGCAAAACAAGCACATGACCTTCCTCCATGCCTGCATATGTTTTGTTTTCCTAAGCGCATGTGCTGTGATGGTGACTCCATCCTCCCAGCTACTTGGGCTGGAGGACTTGAGTTATCCTTGAGTCCTCCCATGTCCAGGAGATGCAGGTCCGTCTTCCACCAGAGTCATGATTTGTGCATTGCTCATGCTCTCGTGTTTTCACAAGTCACTATCATCAGTAGCCACCAAACTACTTTCTTGCTTCCTTCCTTACCTGCCTATTTTCAACATTTCAGCCAGAGTGATTTTGTTAAAAGGTGATTCAGTTCAGGTCACTGTGTTGTTTAAGACCCTCTATTCGTGGTTAGTTTCCCCACCTCTTTCAGATCATTATGGAAATATCACTTTCTCAGGGATGACCCTCCTGACCTTATCTGATACTGTGCCCTCAAACCCCACCCCTTTCCTACTTTTCTTTCCTCCTTAGCTCTTACAACTGTTCACATACCACATATTATACTTAAAATATAGAATGTAAGCCCCATTAGGGCAGGGATTTTTATATGTTTTGTTCATTTCTATATCCTCAGTATGTGAAAAAATGCCTGACATGAAGTAGTCACTCAATAGACACTTGATTCGTGGATGAACGCCCTTCTCAGCTACATGCAAGAGAAGTGAGATGCATCTCTCTTTGGAAGTGATCTGTCGAGGGTCTCCAACACCCTCTCCCTGCACACAGAGGGAGAGGCTTGATATGACTGGAGACGGGTTGCTGATTTTCCAGGAAATTTGCCATCTCACAAACACAGGCTTTGCAGGATGATGCCAGTGGCAAGTGTAGCCTGTGCATCAGCTGTTATCCCTTTTCTACGAGGCCTTTCCTGAAGGTAGGGCTGTTTCCCTTCTTTGCAATAAGCTTTAGTCTCAGTCAAGTGGTAATACTTACATCTCAGAAAATCTCCCAACATAGAGACACATATGTCTCCCCATGCCAGATTTTCCCTACTAATTTTTGGCTCTCCCATCACAGACAATTGTGCTATTCTTTTCCCCAGTGCTTTATTTTTCTTTAGTCATATATAATTCTTCTAAGAAGGGGAGCAAACAAATGCTATCATTCAATTTTCCTGTAAAATACTCCAAACACAGCATTGACACAGACCTTGCATGTCTTAAGATTAGATTCCAGAACTGTCCACAGCAGTAATCACGTACACCCTTATTTCTGGTTGGATGCGCTAGCCTGCCTACTGTGTTAAATTATTCTAACTGTACACATTTGGATTGTTTCACAAGCAATTCCTCTATGTTTCTACAACACACTCACACTTAATGAATGATGGCACTTTCCTTTTCTAATTTTACCTTCTAATCTTTAATTAAGCCCTTACAAATATCTTGCCTTGGATATAGGTGCTATTCCAGCTTCTTACGGTGATTTGATCCCTGGTCTCTCTCCATTCACTTCTTTTTGCTAATCATCTACCTTAAACCTATCAAGCGTGCTGACACATGCTTTCCTACCTCAAACTCACAGCATACGTGTCTTCTGTCCTCTGTCTTTGGATTTTATTCAGCTGTATTTCTAAGACCACTGAGCAGATCTGGGCCTTCAAAAGGTGGAAGCAAAAGTAGTTAAAGTATTCTTGCCAAAGAACAAAAGGGAAAGGAGGACGCTGAGGAGAGTGAGGAAGATCGCATCTTTCTTTACCTTTGAAGAAATAAAACATTCTTTATTAGTCACTTGGTCATCTTCCTGCTTTCTTTCAACGTTTTGCAGCTCAATTCTGTGAAGTTTTGTAATAATAATCTGTCTCTCCCTGTGGCTCTCTGCTCCCACTCCTACCACTGCACTCTTGCCAAAAAATAAAGGGTAAAGGGCAAGTACAAAAGCAAATGTCAAAGCCCTGGGCACCCCAAGGTTTAATCACAGCATTTGGCAGATTCCACGTCTGACGTATTTGTCTCACTCCTAGTGTTGAGCTTACAATGCCAGTTCTTCCATATGTCATATGGAGGGATAAGATCTTGTCATTTATTAGGAAAAAAAATACCAAATCCCAGTTCTTTTGACAAAGACACACACACACACACAATTTGTTTTCTTTATTTGTAATTACCTATTTCCTGAACTGACCATTTTAACATTAGAGCGTCCATTTTTGTTGTGACCGTGTCAGGTCGTTCACAACTTACTTCTTTCATCTTTCCTTATATAAAAATGTCCAATTCCTTGTCTCTGTAATTGCTGTTATTTGGTACTACTATCTCTATGTGCCTTGTCAAAAGCTGACTCCCAGACGTTGCCACAAAACCTATCGATAGGACACAGCCGAGCTTACTGCTCACCACAAGGGCGACAGAACTTTGCACAGCTTTCGCGGCATCTCAGAGAGGGAACAGGTGCCCACTGGGGGCTTGATTTCAGGCACGGCTTGGTTAGGGCTGGGACAGCATCCTGACCCTACACTCCAGGGTTGGTGGAAACAGCAGGGCGACGATTCTGAGGCAGAGGTTCAGATAATCTACAGCTGCGAACCAAGAACAGCCGTGCAAGAGTAGGGAAATGCTCAGTTAGACGTGCGCAGGCGAAGCCCTGAAGATCCAGAGTGGAGAGGTCTTGGTGGAATGTCCAAGCTGCCAGTGGCGCAGACATTCGGGTTCTCACGGTCCACCTTATCTACACCCTTGAAGAATTATAACATCTCAAAATAACGTGCTTTCCTGACTTCCTTCTACTCAGTGGCAGGTATTTCCTAGTGTGAAGTTTCAAACCTCTGATCTCTTTGGTTGAGTTTTTGTGTTGACATATCTAGTGTGTGGGACAGTTTTACCCGTTTACCCCCTTCCGGAGGGCCTGGCTGCTTTTGCATGCTCTGGGGAAGAGGCACACTGCTAAAGCAAACAGTCGAAAGCTCATGCTGCAGGCGTTGAGAAGAACTTTTCCACCAAGGCCTCCAGAGCCAACTGCTTTCCTGCGACTTGTACCTAATATTGATCCTGTTTCTATCCCTCAGCACTCAGAACTCAACACAATTCCCAAAATAGTGTCAGACACTCCAGGTTGGGAGCGGAACTATACCTTCTTTGATCCTGGACACTGTGTGTGAAGCAAAAGATTGGATGATCTTTTCCTGGGTGTCTTATCAGACGTTAAACTATACATTTTCAGATGAAATTGACCTAGGAGTTTCACACAAGCGTAGCTGTGAGGTTTGCCCGATGTGTCCTCAAGGCAGGGTGTGGTGTGACGGTTAGAGCTGAGGTCTTTGGAATGGCATCACTGAGGGGTCAACTCCAGCTCCACCACTCCCTCCTCAGGCAAACTTGGACAAGTGGTAACTCTGCTGGCTTTGAGATTAGAAAAAGGATAAAAATATCTAGTTCATCGGCTCTAGAGAGGATTCAGCGAGTGAGTACCTGTCAAGTCCTCAGAGCAGTGCCTGGCATTCCGCAGACGCTCAATTAATATCAGCATTGACTATATTTTATGTTGCTTTTTATCATCAAAATGATACATGTTCATTACTGTAAAAATCAATCTGCAGGGAAAGGAATAAAGAAAACACAGTTTCATCCCCCAGGGATGATCACTGCCAGAACTTTACTCATTGTCTTCCGGGCATCTCTGTGTTATATAGACATTTGCACAATTTTATAAAGTTAGCCGCTGCACAGGCTGTCTTTTGTGCTACTAGTCTATGAACAGCTTTCCTTTCCAGTTTTTACCGATCTCATCAGGGGTCAGCTAACCTTTTCTGTAAAGGGCCAGGAATTTTTTGTTTGTTTAGTCAATATTTTAATAAAGCTTGAGCCAAATGCACTCTGTTGTGTAGTCTTTTTTGTTTTGTTTTTTGTTTGCTTGCTCCACAACACTTTAAAAATATGAAAAAATGTTTTTAGCTCACAGACTGTACAAAAATTTGGTCTTTTTGGTTAAAATTTTTTATACATATTCAAAATAATGTCTTGAAATTGTTTACTTTTATTTATTCTATCCATATTTTATATATATCACATAAATATATTATTATATATTTATATATTATTATTTAGTTGTTTGACATATTCATATTTTTTGAAAAGTTTTAGACAGGCACTCTAATAAGCTTCAGTAACGTCCAACACACATTTTCCCATCTAAATCCCAATATTATGAGAGATCGTTGAAAGATTAATTGAAATCAAGACTATCCTGTCCTAATGGTGCACACTCTGAACTCTTCTTAGACATTTCCCTGGGTGGGTACCAAGCCCTGCCCTGCAGTCTGTGGCGTCCCTGCTGTGCATTTGCTGTGAGTACTTTCTCTGTGGGGTGCTCTGTGGCGCACTGGGGTGCAGGGTGGGATGGGCTCATCCCTGTCCTCAGTGCTAGTGGGGTGCAGACCAGTGAGCCACTACAATGCACTCTGATAATTAGCAAGAAAATTGATGCCATGCAGTGCTTCAAGCACCTTCCTGCTTCAAAACTTTCAAAACTCTGCTAAGAGACTGTATCAGTCAGGATTTGCCAGAGAAACAGAACCAAGAGGTTATGGATAAATCTATCTATCTATCGATCTATCTATAATAATCTATCTATATCCATCCATCCATCCATCCATCCATCCATCCATCCACCCATCCATCCATATCTACCAATTATCTCTCTTTCTCTATCTACCATCTACCCATCCATCCATCCATCCTTCCTTCCTTCCTTCCATCCATTCTATCTATCTATAATCATCTATCTATATCCATCCATCCATCCATCCATCCTCCATCCATCCATCCACCCATATCTATCTATCTATCTATCTATCTATCTATCATCTGTCTATATATCATTTATCTATACATCCACCTACATGAAGTGATTTATTTTAAGGAATTGGCTCACCTGACTTTAGGGAATGGCAAGCTTTAAATCAGTAGGGGCTGGCAGGCTGGAAACTCAGAGAGGAGAGGATGCTGCAGTCTTGAGTAATTTCTTCTTCCTCAGGAACCCTCGGTTCTTTGTTCCCAAGGTCTCCAGATGATTGGCCGAGGCCCACCACATTATAGAGGGTGGTCTCCCTTACTTAAAATTCAACAGATTGTAGATGTTGACCCCACCTCTGAAGTACCTCCTCAGCAGTGTCTAGCCTAATCTTTGATTAAACAACTGGGCACCATAGCGCAGCCAAGCTGACATGTGAAGTTGATGCCAGGGTGACCGACTGGGGCTGCGTCAGAGCCTGGAGGCGTGAGGGGTTTAGACCCCTAGTCACGGTGCAGCTTTCTACAAATGGGGGCAGCCAACCTTATGGACTTGACAGGAGTCTTAGACTTATATGGCTTGGAGAAAAAAAACTAAAACTATAGGCTGAATGATCTATTCATTTAAATAACCTCATAGCAGTAGTGGTTCTGGACTCTAAGACCAGAGTATAAATTTTCTGTTCAAAGGTAAATAAGTGGGAGGAAAAAAGGAAATTGGAACTTTTTAATATTAAGAGATGTGTTCAAATATCACATTTCAAGAACATTTTGAGAGGGTCATTCCTTTAGGGAGCTCTGTGGTTCTTTGCACTTAGTTTGGTGGGTTCCTGGTTCAAACAGTGGCTGTTCTTATACAGGCTATCATTTATGCTCCTCCATGGTACGGAATCTTTCGACAGCTTTTGAAAATATTGCTCTGGGCATATTGTTATAATGAATGTGTCAGCATCTGTATCAAAGAGACAGAGTGAGCCCAGGACTTAAACATATGGGTTTGCAGGAGCCCTGATGGGGAGGAAATCAAACTTCTTTCCTGTGACCTGTTTCAGTTTTCAAGACTGTTTTATCACTTGAAAATAAATCCGAGGCTCTGTGAGTGTCTCCCCCAGCCTGAACCCGAGCCTCAGCACCCACCCTGACTTTCCTTGCTACCACAATTGCCATTTGTTTAGATTAAGTTCCTACTGTGCTTCTGTTGCATCATATAATGTAAAATTATAAACTTATTGCATCTTTTTATTTTGAAAATGTATCCATTAATATTTAATGAATCAAAAACAATCACTCAAGTTAAGTGAAAATTTGGGCGACATTTTGAAAGCCAGAAATGAGGACAGAGAGGCAGAAGGGCAGCTCTTCCTGCTTGCTGGGGTCCTCCTACACGGAGCATGCTTTGTGTCCTCAACAGAGTTCCTGATATATTCTGAATACAGATGGCCTCCCCTGGATTGCTTCTGTTACAGAATAAATTGGTGTGTAGCTCTGGAGACTTTTTCTGCTATTCCCGTGGAGCAGGGGCTGTGCGGTAATTACCTCTGTGGGCCCAGCACCACGCTGAGCATTTGGCAAACAGTAGGCAATCAATGATGGTTGAGTGGAAGGGTGGGGGTATGCTAGAGGCCTGCACGTGTGATTTAAGTGCAAACACGAAGTAATTGAGAGAAGAGTGGAGTGAGAGTCTTTAGATTATTTAGAACACTTTGGTGAAGATTTTGTAAACGTACACGGATTTCATTTTAAATGCGATTCTTCTTTCAAACAGGGTTTGAGTCTTTGCTGAGTTCGAGGATTTCATAAGCTGCCAGCTCCCTTCAGCATAGCTTTTACCTGGGCATAGCTATCACACTAAAACAGGTGGTGCTACCTCCCTGTACCATTCGCGATTCGACACAGTTAAATAAATGAGTTAAACTCAGAGGAAATGATGTTGTGGACGGCGACCTTCTGCCTCGCCGCCACCTTGCCAAACCCCAGCTCTTCTGCAGGTGAATGGCACCACCTGCGATGGGGAACGGGCGGCGTCCACCTTCGCCACTTCAGCGCGAGGTCCTGAGGCTTCACCGGGACGTCACACCCCGACCTCTGGGATCTTTGGGCCCTGCTGGGGGCTCGGCCTGAAGCCCACCACGAGTTCTGGTCCATTTTGCTTAGGTTCTCTGCCTTCTTATTCTACAGCGACATGACCTTCAACAGGCGTGTTCTTTCTAGCCGTGACACCACAGTTGCTGTGTTTCCAGCAATGTCCTGAGACTGCAATGGGCATTACCAAAGTTAGCAGCTTTATGTTAAAAACCATGAGAAAAGCCTACAGTTTGATCAGTTTTAGAAAAGAAGTCTTCAAGTTCAATTATAAAGTAAAGCTTTCTTAAAACGAATTGAATAGGGAGTAATAAGAACAGTCACTAAAATATGCATTTTTCTTAAATTCCTTACATTTGAATTCAACATCTGGTCTTACTCCTTACATTCAAAATCAATATTAAGTACAACAAAAGACAAAAATGATGCATTAGTCTGAACATTTCTGACTGGGAGAGACGCTCACGCAAACACAGACAAGGCATCGCTTTTTAGGGGAAGTGGCCTGGGGGGGAGACCTAGCCTTAGGCTGGGTTTAGGGCATTAACCAAGCCACCCTCACCCCTTGCTCCGCTCACTTCTGTGTGGGCCACGTTCTCGGCAGATTCCCCTCAAACGGGGCCAGAGGTGGCACCGGCACATGTGACATGTCTCCACGCTCGGCCCCCAAGCAGAAGCGAGTGCCTGTTTCTGAGAGTTTCTGGCGTCTGGGGGCTGCTCCTCCGTGGCCTTGGGGGGTCCCTGCTCACCCCTGAGCCCAGCACTGCAGTTGGGAGGACAGTGGGTCTCAGGGCCAACCCTAGGGGCTCAGGGCTGGTGGCTTCTTACAGAGAAAATCAGATGGGGGGAGTGGGTGCTGGGCAGGCAAACCCTCAGACCAGTACCAACACCCACTGGGAACCAGAGGCAATTATTTTTGTAGCACAAAGTCTATTCCTCCATTAACAGATCCCACAACACTTACCAGGCACCCATACGTGGTGGAGGCCTCAGCAACCGGGCGCGGTATCGCCGTGAAGGGGCTGGACAGCGAAGCCAACGCGTGGCCCTGAAGCCGGCAGAGGCGTGAGCTGCTGCTATGGAAACGAGACACCTGGGAGGGGGCAGGGGGCCACGAGGACGCTGAGTCTGGAGGATGACCGGTGGTCATTTGGGCAGACGGCTCAGAGGAAGATCAGACCAGACGAGGGACTGGCATCCACAATGCCAAGATGCCCTGGTTTTCCTCACTGGAGACGCCCAAGTAGCTTTGTTGTACTTATTAGGACTTTGGTCTGAAATAACTTCCTTTCTCTATGTATCTTTGGTTACTTAGAGCTAATTCAATATCCAGATTCCTTATAGCTGTTTTGTCCACCCCTCCTCTTTTTTTTTCAAATAAGGTATTAGCTTTATAAGCCCCCGAATTCTCTCTCTCCAGGAACCTAAATAAGAAAATGGACTCACAGGGGACAAGAGAAAAGGTGAGCTTGGGAGGAGAGTAGGGGGTACCTGGCCCACCCAGCCTCCCCCCAGCCTCCCCTGCTGACCATGGGGTCAGCCCTGCCCCAAGACCGCCCAGTGGGCCAGGCCCAGGACGGCTACTGGAGGGGCCCCTTGGCTGCCGCGAAAAGAAGAGCTGGGTCACTCAGTCAACACGGAGAGGCTGGATCAGGAGAAGGAAGGAAAGCTGGAAGTCCCCGACCTCAGAGACCCCACGGGGGCTGAGACTGGAGCCACCGTCGAGCGCTGAGGCCGCTGGGTCCACGAGCCAGCAGCGGAGGGGCTCAGTGGAAAAAGACGTGGCCGCGCGGGCTCGAGGAACCACACTGCCAGGGACCTGGAGCAGAGCAGGGCGGAGAGGCGGCCAAGGCGCTCGTTCCCGGAGCCGCCCCCGCCGCCCCCGCCCACCTCCTCCCCGGCTCCAGCTTCAGTTCTCAGATTCATTCTACAAACTGGAGCCAAATGACCCTTTAGAAGAGAAATCAGGTTAAGAGCTGCTTCCCTGGAAATTCCTGCAGGGGCTTTCCTTGGCAAAGCGCCCTCCAGCGCCCGCCTCTCTGACCTCCTCCCCTCTCTTCCCCAGCTGTTCCTAAACGAGCCTCATCTGTGTGCGTCCCAGGGTCCCGGGGAACACACGTCTGTGCCCACTTGGGCCTCTGCTTAGGGCCCCTTCTCCATCTCCCCAGGGCCGACCCCTTGACCGCCCAGCCTCGGCTCCAATGCCACCTTCTCAAAAGCCCTGCCCGCCCGTCTGGAACCTCCGGCTCAGGCGCGCTCGGGCGCCACGGCCTGCGTTTTTAATGGTGCTTATCACTATCTGACGTTACCTTTCTCTTCCTCCCCCCCTCCCTTCCTCTCTCTTCCCTCCTTCTTTCCTTCCTTCCTCTTTACTACCCAATTGTTTAAATTCTTCTACTGAAATATACTCTGAAAGCAGCAAATTGGCCTACCTTGCTTAGCATCTTACCCTTGCTACTTAGAAAAGTGCTTGGCAATCAATTGAAAACCGGCTGGTGGGTAGTTCCCACCTTAGCGCACGCTGCCAACAAGTCCTCTGCCCTCCCGCCTTTGGAGACAGCCTGAATCAAGCAGCCCAAAGCTCGCGTGGAACAGCACGTGAGTTACTGAGGCTGAGCAGCAGTTCCTCATGCACGCTGCAGCGCTGAGGCCGCTGTATGGGTAATGTCCTTTAAAGAAAAGTATTTCTGCCAGATAACCAGAAATCCATTCCTTTATCCAATTGTTTG
Source organism: Cabassous unicinctus (assembly GCA_029593785.1). Taxonomy (NCBI): domain Eukaryota; kingdom Metazoa; phylum Chordata; class Mammalia; order Cingulata; family Chlamyphoridae; genus Cabassous; species Cabassous unicinctus. Next base: position 36,575 of record JAQZBX010013605.1, read on the forward strand.
AACTTCAACCCATTTAAACGTGTTGTTTTTTTTTTACCAAGATTTTCAAAATCATACAAATTCTCTGAGAGAGCTCTATTTCCTCAGTGTGAATAAACTAATCAGAGGGCGAATCTCTTGGTGCCCAGGAGACATGAGAGGATTTGCGTGGAGGTGAGAAGCGTGAGGCGCTGACTGCTGAGGGCGGGGGGCGGCAGGGACACTGGGCACGCGCGGGGGAGGGGAGCGCTGGCCTTGCTGATCTCACGTCTACACCTGCTTTGAGCCTGGGTCACGAGCGAGACGCACGAGGGCACGGGCTCCTGAGGGAAGTAGGGGAGGCCGTCTGCACCCAACGCCCTTCGTCTCTCCTGCCTTTTCCTCCCTGCCCGCAGGTGGACGCAGCAGCTGGGGTCGCTCTTTCCGGGCCTTGGGGCGGCACCCCAGCTACTGAGACGTTGGGGGGTCCGGTGCCCTCAGAGGAGGCTGGGGTTTTTCTGAGGAGTAGGAAAGGTCTGGAGCCTGGCGTTGCTGGGAGCCGCCTCTGACTGACAGGAAGGGAGGCCTCCGCCGAGCACCCCAGGTACCCTGGAAAGAGAAGCCTCGCGTTCCTGCTGGAGAGCTGCCCTCTCCAGCGCCCTCCTCACTTCTGCAGTTTGCTCTCTGTCGGGCTGGGCTTTTTGTGGCAGAAACCAGCAACAACCAGCAGCCACCCCGATGGACAAAACCACCAGGACCCGCCGACTGGTCCATCCTGCAGCTGTGACTACGCCAGAGTCCCGGGGCGGCTGCTCTCCAACCTGGACCGGGACCCTCAGAGCCCACGGCCGAGTCCTGGGGGAGCAAAGCTGTTGACAAACATTTGCCAAGTTTTAGAGGCAAAAATTGTATGTCTGGGCTGGAGAAAACTCACGGCTATTATAATGCGAAACCTTTTCTCCCTAGTGGTTTTATTAGCACAGCCATAGCATCTGAACAGCTAATTCTCTGTGCTACAGCCCCAGCCTCTGGCTATTCAGTTCTCCCCAAGGCCTCCTCCCTCTCGGTCTCAGAAGCCTCGTCCTCCTTCTCCAGCTCCCCCACCACTTGACGCCCCCCATGAATCTGCCGCACGTCTAATCCCATTTCGGCATCTGTTTTTGGGGTGCCTGAATACACAAGTGGAACTGGAGCGATGGGAGGAAACAGGTGGTAAGGTGAGTTCTGGGGACGGGCGTGCTGATCCCCTGTGGACGCCATGTCCGTGGCAGGTGGCCACGGGGTCCCTGGCCCGAGGCAGCCACCCAGCCCCTACAGTCGTCACCAGTCGTGACCTGGGAAAGCCCCTGGTGGGAGGAAGTGCCCTCAGGGGTGCCCTGACTCAGGCTTGGTCAGGTAATGGGGGAAGCAGGGCTTTCAGGAGAGCAGAGCTGGGAGGTCACGGCGAAGGGGTCCTGGGGCCTGTGGCAGGCCAGGACAGACTGAGGGTCCTTAGCAAGCAGAGGGGCAGTGAGAGCGGGCGGAGGGAGGGTGGGCCGGGGGCCTGTGAACACCCAGGGCAGGTCTGCGAGCAGTGGCAGGGCCCGGCAGAGCTGAAGCGTATCCTCAGTTCACAGCCTCGCCTGTGGCCCTAAAGGAGAAGTGAGGGCCTTGCTTCTGCGAGCCTGGAGCCCTAGAAGTGGAGCAGGGAGTTGGGGGGATGTGGATGGCTTCAGGAACCTGCAGCCCTGAACCCCACTCAGCTTCCCTTGCTGTGAGAAGCCCCTCCCCACCTGGGGTCACCCACACCTGCTTGCTAACAGTCCCCTGGCCCTCCCCACCTGGGATTACCCACACGTGCTTGCTAGCAATCCCCTGGCCTTCCCCATCTGGGGGTTACCCACACCTGCTTGCTAGCAGTCCCCTGGCCTTCCCCACCTGGGGTTACCCACACCTGCTCGCTAGCAATCCCCTGGCCCTCCCCACCTGGGGTCACCCACACCTGCTCACTAGCAGTCCCCTGGCCTTCCCCACCTGGGGTCACCCACACCTGCTCACTAGCAGTCCCCTGGCCTTCCCCACCTGGGGTTACCCACACCTGCTCGCTCCTGCCAATCTCGTTACTTCCAGTTCTGTGTGAGATCTGTGAAGGACGGACGGCCCTGCCAAAGAATTCTAATATTTAGCTAAATTGTATCAGTGCAAAACAGGGAATACGTCTGGGCGTGAAGCGGCTGGGTCAGGTAAGGAGAAACGTAACTTTAAACTGTGCTGATGTCAGAACGGGTGCCAGGCTGGGGAGCCCTTCCCCCGTGCACGGCCAGGCAGAGCCCACTGGCGGCTCCGCTGGGCCAGCAGAACCAGGCTGCAAAGTTTCGCGTTCAGGTTTGCGATGCGGAAAACAAAGGGGAGAGAGGAAGGCTGGGGCATGCCTTGGCCTGGCCTGGTCCCTCACTTCCTGGTCTCCGTGGACCCAGGTGGCCTAAGAGCCTGTGTCATAAAGCCTGCGGGCATCGACGCAGGGGCCCTGGTGCTGGCGAATGGACCTTGCCATCCACTCACCAAGATCCTGTGGTCACCACCAATGAAATAAACCCTCTGGGTCTAGTGCCCGAGGCCACTTAGTGGTCACTGGAGAATGGGAACTACTGAGGCCCTTCAGGGGTCAGCAGGGGCTGGTTCTCAGCTGCTATGATTTCTAGAAACCACCTGGCCCACTGGTCAGATTTGGCACTTACAAAGGTTAGATGAGGATTGACTTTAGGTCCAGGTGCCTCTCACCGTGGGGTGACGGTTCTGTACAGCCCCTGTGGTGCTTTTCCAGTTCCTGAATACGAGGTTGGGATTGATCTACTCTGTACCTGGCGTGTCTACACACTGACTCTGAAGCACTGAATGGGGTGTACTCTACTAGGGCTAAGCGGAGGGAAGCGCCAGCCTGGGGGGCGTTTAGAGATTGGCATTAGTTCCTTTTGCATCCCAATTGTGATGTGAAATTTGTCTTTTGCAGAGGGTGGCTGGGTCTTGGAAAATAAGGGAGGGTTATTGGAGATATAATCAAGTGTGACTCTGATAACAGCTGTTCTTCTGGACGAAACAGCTCAT
>JAQZBX010013606.1:0-25781 GCA_029593785.1 Cabassous unicinctus
AGGCTCTGGCCCTGCAGAGCTGAGCATCATGGGTGAGGAGCCTTTGTGGCAGATGCCATGCAGGGACAGCCAGAGGGAGGCCAGGAAGGCTTCCTGGAGGAGGAAGGATGTTAGCTTGTCCTGGAAGCCTCTGATCTGGGTCCAGCTCCTGCTTCCCAAGGGCTTTGGTCTGGTGACAGGGCCCTCCACTCCTGGCCCTAGAGCCCGAGGTGACCATCGTGCGGGGGCTGTCTGACGCCGAGGTGCAGGCCGATGAGGACGCAGAATTCAGCTGTGAGGTGTCGCGGGCTGGGGCTACTGACGTGCAGTGGCGGCTCCAGGGCCTGCCTCTGCAAAGCAATGAGGTGACCGAGGTAGCCGTGCGGGATGGCTGCACCCACACACTGAGGCTGAAGGGCATCACACCTGAGGATGCGGGCACCGTCTCTTTCCACGTGGGCCCCTTCACGTCCTCCGCCCAGCTCACTGTCCGAGGTAGGGGTCCCCGGGCGGGCTGTGGGGCGGGCCCCTGCTCACTTCTGCTCTAGGCGAGAACTTTCCGACACCGGCCCCTGGGGTGGGTACCCAGGTCAAAGCTTTGGCCAGCACCTGGGAGGAGCTGACTGTGGATCTCATGTGTGCTGTCTTCTGGAATTGGGCCAAGGTGCTGCCGGAGGCAAACCCCAGGGAGGGTGGATGGGGCACCCTGAGGCTGATGGCCATGCCTCCCTATGCCCAGTGCCAGAGGTGGCCGTGGTGGAGCCCCTTCAGGATGTGCAACTCAGCGAAGGCCAGGACGCCCACTTCCGGTGCCGGCTGTCCCGGGCCCCCAGCCAGGAGGCACGTTGGGCCCTGGGAGGGGTGCCCTTGCAGGCCAATGAGATGAACGACATCATGGTGGAGCATGGCACACTCCATTTGCTTACCCTGCACAAGGTGGGTCTCATCTTGGACCTGCCTTCACCCATCGGGAGCTTGGGAGGGGAGAGTCCCAGGGAGGCTCCAGCTCCGTCGGACAGGCTGTGGAGCCTTCCAATCAGGGTGGGCTTGCTGGGGCTGAGCATCTCTATCTCTGCTTTCATAGGTGACCCTTGAGGATGCTGGAATGGTCAGTTTCCAGGTGGGCTCGTGTAGCTCACAGGCCCAGTTGAAGGTTACAGGTGAGCAGGTCCTCCTGTACCCAGCCTAGCCCCTTTGCCTGCAGGTGCCCACATTTCCTGGCACCACAGCATCTTATCCAGTGGGTCAGCACCCATTGGTGGCTGTTGGAGGTGGGATAAATCCAGAAACCCAAGCTTGCCAGCAGAGACCCTGCCCTGGGGCCAGCAATTGTCCAACCCCTATCCAACAAAGCCATGACTGTGCCAGGCCACTGCAGTGGGCTGCTGAAGGTTGCCTCAAGATTTCCTGGTGTGGGGGGGCCCTGCCCTGAATCAGTGCTTTCCACAGGAGTGGGGCTGGGCCTGGCTGCCAAGGCCCTGGGACCTTTAGACTGCCACCCCTATGACACAAATACTTGCATGCATATACCTGTCCATGTTAACATACACCTGCACACTGAACAGGCCCACTAGTTGTAAGGTGATAGAATACCCATGACATGTGTGTAAACCCATGTATATTGTACATAGCTTTGGGCATGCAAAGAGGTTTTAAGGGCAATACTTTCAACTTGTGTTGCACCTTGTCCCCAGAGCTGATCAACCCGGAGTGCCGGCCCTAAGGGTCCGTCACCTGCTCCTGGGTCTCAAACTGGTCCTCACCATCCGGCATCCATCCATCCATCCACACCCATCATCCATCTACCATCCATGCATCCATCCACCCACCCACCATCTACCATCCATCTACCCATCTTTCCACCATCCATTCATCTACCATCCATCTACATTCATCCACCCATCCACCCATCCATCCACCCATACATCCATGATCCATCCATCCATCCATCCATCCATCCATCCATCCATTCATCCACCATCCATCCATCATCCATCCACCATTCATCTACCCATCTACCCATCTACCATCCATCTACCCATTCTCCCACTATCCATTCATCCCTCCATCAACCATCTATCCATCATTCATCCACTCACCATCCATCCATCATTCATCTACCCATCCACTCATCCATCCAACCATCCACCATTCCCCTACCCATCATCCATCTATCCATCTATCTACCCATCATCCATGTACTATCCTTCTACCATCCATCCACCATCCATCTACCCATCTATCCATTCATCCACCCACCCACTATCCATCTATCCATCCACCAATCTAGCTGTGCATACATACATCCACATATCATCCATCTATCCACCATCCACCAATCTAGCTGTGCATACATACATCCACATATCATCCATCTATCCACCATCCACCAATCTAGCTGTGCATACATACATCCACATATCATCCATCTATCCACCATCCACCAATCTAGCTGTGCATACATACATCCACATATCATCCATCTATCCACCATCCACCCATCATCCACCCACCCATTCATCATCTATCTGCCCATTCACCCATCCATCTATGTATGCATACATCCACACATCATCCATCTATCCACCATCCACCCACCACCCATTTACCCATCTTTCCATCTACTATCCATCCATCTATCCACTATCCATCCATACACCCATCATCCATCCATCCACCACCCATCTATACACATCCATCCATCCATCCACCATCCATCATCCATCCCCCCATCATCCATCCATCCATCCATCCATCCATCCATCCATCCATCCATCCATCCAACCGTTCATCCATGCATTCATCAAACAAATCCTCTAAACCCCTACTTTTGACCATGTTCCAGACTTCAAAGAGGACCAGATGTCATTTTGTCCCCAGGAAGCCCCCAGTCTGCTGTGAGAGTTGACCTTGGAGATAGTGTGTCTTGATGTCCCAGGTCCATCCTGAGTCTTCAAGGGGTGGGCTAACATGGTCAGTTTTGTGGTCTGTGGAGTTGGGGAAGGCTGCAGAGTGCCAGTGTCCTCAAGTTGTGTGGTGGAAGAAGAAGATTTTTGTTTGGTACTCTGTGCAGGAAGGGCCTGGTGCAGTCACTGGGGTGGGCAGCTGCATGGGGGTGACATGGCACTGAGGGTTGGGCTTCAGCCCCTCTCTGGCCATAGGTCCCCAGCCTGTGTGAGCCTGCTCACAGATGGATGCTGGACCTGGCCCACACTGCCATGTCTGGGTCTCCCTGGACAGAACCAGGGCACCAGTGTGTTTGAATGGTCATCCAGGTGGGTGACGTGGCAGTCAAGTTTTGGAACCAGTGCTGGAGACCAGAATGGGGAAGCTGGTGGCACAGGGTCAGATGTTTGCTTGGGGGAGATGGTTGAGGACACAGTCATGTTGGGCAGTGTGTGGCTGGTGCTGGGATGTTGATGGTGCATGCTGGGGAAGAACATGGAGAAGGCCAGCTGCGGGGATGGGAAGGCAGCTGGTGTCTCTGGAAGCTCTCCCAGTCACCCCTACCCTCGGCTTCTTTCCTCTTGTGCAGTGGCATGAGGGGCAGGGTGTGTGTGGGAGGAGGTAGACCAGTTTCTGGCTCTTGGTGAGGAGTCCCCCAGGATGACAAAGTGTGGGGCCTGTATGGGAAAGGGGCTCAGAGGCAAGTACACACAGGAGTATACTGGCTCCTCATCTGGGAGGAGGAAGAAGCCTTTGGTTTTTCCCAACTCTGCCCTGAGTTTCTCCTTTATCTCTCTCTCCTGCGGTGGGGTCGAGGGTCGGGGCTGGCCATGCAGGAAGCAGTGTCCCTCAGTGTTCTTGGTCCCTGTCTGCTGCCCCTACCTTAAGTGAGAGCAGAGGTGGAGGGCATGTCTGAGAGATGGAAAGAATGGGCGAGGGTGTGGGTGGATAGCATGGAGCCAGCAGAGGCTGCACACGGCATCTGCAAAGCTTCCTGAGCTCAAGGAAGGCAGGGAGGAGTAACCACTCAGCCAGCGGGCCCCAGAATTTCAGGGTATGAAGGGGTCTCCGGAGAGAAGAAGCATCTACTTACTCCTTCAGGCAGGACCTTCTCCCTCTCAGGGCAGGCCACAGAGTCTCTCCTTCCCCCATGCCCCCTCCCCAGTCTGGCTTGGAGAAAGCCCCAGAGACCACAAAGATCCCTAGCCACGGGGCTGGGGGCCTTCTGCGAAAGATGCAGATGCTTGTCCTTGGCCTGTCTTCTGAGGTTAAGGGGTGTGGCCCCGGCCTCCCTCTTGGCCCTGCTGACCCCGAGATCCCCGCCTGGCCTCTCTTCTCACCCTGTTCTGAATGTGGAGTATGCAAGCATGGGGCCGTGAACTTAGCTTGGTGCTTCCTGGGCTCCCTGTGGGATATGGCCCCGACCTCCCCTCCAGGCCCTGCTGACCCCTAGAACCCCGCCCGGCCCCTCTTCTCGCCCTGTCGCGCAGAGGCAGCGCTGTGCCTGGTGCGTGGCCTGCAGAACGTGGATGTCTTCGCGGGGGAGGTGGCCACATTCTCCTGCGAGGTGTCTCGTGCCGGGGGGCCAGAGGCCCGCTGGTGGCTGGATGGGACCCTCCTACAGAACGGCCCCCAGAGCGCCATCGCGGTGCGGGATGGGACCGTGCACTCTCTCACACTCTCAGGCCTGGGGGTGTCTGACTCGGGCACCATCACCTACCGGGCGGGGTCCCTGGTCTCCACGGCCAAGTTGTTGATCAAAGGTATCAGCTGAACGGGGCCATCCGTCCCCTCCCCCTGCCATGCTGCGCTTGTGCCCCCTACCCCTGCATGCTTCCTGTGGCTCTTGGGGGGCGGGGAGAGATCAGGGCTGGAGTATGGTCCAGCCTGTGTGGCCGTGGACTGAGCATCGCCCTGTGGCTCTGTCCCTTGGGATGCTCCGTTGCTGCTCTCCGTTCATAAGCTCAAGGGAGAGGGGAACCGGAAGGCAGACCTAGGGTCCCACGTGCACTGTAGGCCTCAGGTACTGTGTACCTGTCCGCTTCCAACCACCTGGGGCTCAATGCTCTGACAGAACCCTGTCCCCGTGTAGTTCGCCCCTGCAGGCCTGGCTACCAGGTGCCCCAGCCAGGGCTTGGGATAACACATAGGATGGACACAGCGAAAGAAGTCTTTCCAGGGCTTCCCTGGCCCTAGGCCCTGGCACCCCACCTGAAACGAATCCTTCATACATGTGCTGTGTGCCCTCTGTGGGCTCTGTTGGTCTCATGTCCATCTAGAAAAGAGCTAGCCAGACAGGGAGGGCAGAGGGGCTGCCAGGAGCCCTGTTCACCCCACTCCTGATTAGGGTGTTCTGGGCACTCCCAAGACTGTGTCCCAATCCTGCTTTGCCTGGTGCCTTCACTGATGGGCTTTCTCTGTGCCCCCCAGGGGATGGAGACCATGGGACCTCTGCCCCAAGGGCCTGACAGGGTGGTGGTGCCAGAGCTGCACAGAGAAGGCGAGCACAATGTGTTTAATTAATTGGTGCTAAGTATTTGTCTAAAATTAGAAAAGCAGTTCATACTCTTTGTTGAAAATTAGGAGAAGTCATCCTGGTTTAAATGGTGGACCATCATTTGTTGAGTAGAATTTCAGCAAGTGAAGATGAGATGGGGACATTCATTTCAGGGGGGCCCCAGGAGAGGAGGAGCATGTGATGCTGGGCTGGGGGATGAGCTTTGTGAGGCCCCTGAAGTGGGGGGCAAGCAGGGATTGAGGGGCATGTAGCAAGGCCCCTGGAGAGGGGCAACCTGGGCTACAGGGAGGGTTGCTGTGAGGTCCCTGGAGGGGGCAAACAGAGGTGGGGGTGGCAGTCAGCATGCCTAGCAGAGGCTCTGAGACCTGAGAGCTTTTAGGAGGGGGTATTCTGTCCCCTGTGGGCAGAACCCTAGGCAGAGGGAGGTGGGGTGCCTGGGCCAGGAGAGCAAAGGGCAACCTCTGACAGTGCAGTCTGCCAAACGCGGAGGGATTTCTGGGCCCCTGAGGCGAGGATTTTCCCATGTGGAGGGCCCTGGCCCTGTGTGGTTACATCTCCTTGGGCGGCAAGACGAGAATGAATCACCACCAATGTGGTAGTTTCCCCACACCCTGCCATGTCTTGCAGTGCCCAGCACCCTCCTGCCCACGAGGTAGCTCTCCAATCCGACTTCATCATGGAAGTTCCCCAGCCTCCATTGTGGTCTCCCCCAGATGCCTTGCTGTATCCAGCATTTTCCCCCATGGCAGTTCCCCACCCCATGGTAGTTACCCCCAGATGCCTTGCTGTGCTCAGCGCCCACTTTCCCCTGTGGTGCACCCCCTGCAGCTCTGCAGCCCCATGCTTGCCACCTGTGCTTGCAGCCACTGATGCCATGCTCGCCGGCGGTGGAAGGGGGGCCGTGGTGGTGCCGCCGCGCTGACACGTGTCCCCGGCGTGTTGGCTGACAGATCCCTCGGTGGAAGTGGTCAGTGCCATGCGGGACCTGGTGGTGGAGGAGGATGGCACGGCCGAGCTCCTCTGCCAGTACTCGCGGCCTGTGCAGGCCACGTGGAAGATGAATGAGCAGGAGATGTGCGCCGACGGGCGTCGGGTCGTCATAGAGCAGGACTGGAACGTGGCCAGGCTGATCATCCGGCCAGCCTTGCCCTGCGACAGCGGCATCTATTCTTGTGAGGCCGCGGGCACCCGTGTGGTTGCCCTGCTGCACGTGCAAGGTGAGGCCGGCAGGCAGGGACAGTTAGGGCACAGGTGGATGGGGGCAAAAACCAGGCACCCGAGGAGTGAGAGTACTTGAGAGAAAAACCTGAGACCGTAGCGTGTAGCCCGTGTTGTCAGGCATCTTTCTGGGTGCAGCTGTACTAGAAAGAAGTCTAAAACCTCAACCCAAGCACCTCAGGCAGCTTTGGCTGAAGTTGCACTGGGACCTGAGCCTCCGCTTTCCCACACCCCATTCTCCCCATTCCTGGGCTGAGGTTGCTTCTCCAGGTGTTGCATCCAGAACACCTGCGAGGAAGGTAGAAGGCTGGCAGCCAGTGGGGAGAGTAGGTCTAACCAGGATATGTGGACAGACAGACGAGGGTCTTGGACCAGTGGCAAGGCTGTGTCCATCCTGTGTGTCCTGTGGCAGGAGAGCGGAGTTCCCCCAGTCCCAGCACATCCCCTTCCTGGGCAGCATGCCACTCTCCCACCCCAGCATCCCAGTCTGTAACTTGGCAGCAACACTCTGCTGGGAGGACCAACTGGGACCATGGACTGGGGAGGGACATGGGATGTGGCCCCTGAGAGAAGCTGGCATTTCTCTGAGGTTACTTCCTGTTTGAAAACCCTGAAGCAGTCCCAGGCGGGCGGGTGAGCTGGAGGTTGGAGGCCGTTGTCAGGGATTGTACAAGCCAGAAGGAGCAGGGTAGGACCGGGTCCCAGGCCACTGGCTGCCTCCAGTGTCACCCCCTCCTTGATTCACCTGTTAGTTCAACAAACTAATTTTTTAGCGCTTTTCCTTATTTATTTATTTCTGCAGGGAACAAAGCAGACAGAAATCCCTCCCTTCACTGGGCTGCTGGCATTGCAGTGGGGAATGGGAGGAAAAAAACCAGATTAATAAGGATGAGGCCAAGTTTGCTGTACTGCTGTGAAAACAGCTGTGGAGAGAAGCAATGCAGGGGGTGGAGGGTGGAGGCGAGGCTGCACTGCTGAATTGGATGAACTAGGACGGCCTCCTCTGGAAAGTGCCATGCGAGCTAGGACCCATGGACATCTGGGGGAAGAAGAATTCAGAGGGGTGAGGTCAGCAAGCTCTGGCACGGTGGCGAGGGCCAGGGTGGGGGAAATTGAGGACCAGATCTGGGGGCTTTGTGGCCACAGTGAAGATTTGGGCTGTTGCCCCAAGCAAGGTGGGATTTCCCCGGGCGGTTTTGAGCAGAGAGTGACAAGTTGAGGCTCACATTTCACAAGACCCCTCTTGGAGCTGTGTGGAGAAGGGTGTAGATGGGCGAGGCAGGGGCCAAGCAGCGCTCAGGGACCCGTGGTACCTTTAAAATCCAGGATTTTGTTGGAACACATTCTTGTTGATGCAAGGAGCACACGGGAGGGAGTCTGGGCTGCCCTGCTTTCCTTTCCTGCCTGGTGGGGCCCTTTGGGCAGCTTCTGGTTGTCTTACTCTGTCCTTGCTGTCCGGAGCCACCCTCTCTGGCCATCTGGGAAATGTGCATTTCCTCAAATCCCCTTTGGTGCTGGGATTTCCCATGAGGGGAGAGAGGCTGGCGTGGAGGCCAGGGGCCTCGGCCAGGAACGAGCAGCAGAGCTGGAGGAGAAGCTTGTTGGGGACAGTCAAGGGGCTTTGCCTGCTGGAGGCGACCTGCTCAGGGCAGCTGATCCTCTTGGAAGTGCCCTCCCTCTCCCCTATGGGGACCCCTTTCTTTAAAGCGACCCCCTGTTCCCTGGGATGGGCCTCGGCCCTGCTGGATGAGCTGGGAAGGAGCATCAGGGCTGTCTTCCAGACCCCCAATGGGCATTTGATGCTGGGGGCTCTCACCCACGCCCCCTGGCTCACTGACTGCTGTGGTTCCCTCTGTCGGATGGGTCGAGGCCAGACCCCTCCCCAGTATCCAGGCCAGCTCTGAGTCACCTGATCTGGCACCCACCTGGCCTCCTACCCCTGCTAGTGAGTGGGTTCCCTGCTGTCCCCCATGCACCCCTCATCCATCCCCTCCTGCCTGGAACATGCCCCTGCCCACCTCGGTTGCCCTGCTTAGCTCATCCCTTGAGTTACTCCTCCTCCAAGAAATCACCCTACTGCTCAGTCCATCGATGGCCCCACTCTTGGGCTTTGAGGGCTCTGGGAGAAGGCGAGGCAACCATGGCCGGGCAGTGAGCTGTAGCATAGGCAATGTGTGTTTGGTCACTTAGCTTGTGGTGGGAGCACAACTCCTCCCATGAAAAATGTGGCTGCTGATTAAAGGCCCATATACATGTATGAATGAAAGAATTAAAGAGAAAAGGGGGATGAAAGGTGAGGGGGAGGAAGCCAGAGTTGGCATCAAGTGGGCCAAGCTTCCTGGGAGCCATGGGGACATGGGCTTGGCAACTTGTGGGTGATGGAAGGTGCCAAAGGATCCTTTCAGCCTGCAGTGGTGGCGTGGAGTGGGTAAGGAGCACAGCTCAGAGACTCCAGCCTGGGTGGGCCTCAGCTGTACCGTCGCTGAGGCTCTAATATCCTGAGCCTCAGTTTCCCGCCTGCAAGGTGTGGACCCCACCCCCTGGTGGGATTGCGCCGTGGGGCACGGGGGATGGTGGGAGGGAGGTGCCCCAGCTGGGCAGGGCATTGGGGCTGCTGGGTGACCACAGTAGCTCCATCAGGGGTTGTTCCCGGATGGACACCGGGCACGGCCTCCCTGTAGCACTTATATGGGGGATAGGCCTTCCGTTCAGCCCCTGGTAGTTCACAGAGCTGTTTCACAGTGAAATTGTGAGGGCAGGGTGATTGGAGGAGCCAGGACAGGACCTGAGTCTTGCCTTCTCTCCTTGCAGCCAAGAACACAGTGGTGCGGGGCCTGGAGAATGTGGAGGTGCTGGAAGGTGGGGATGCACTGTTTGAGTGCCACCTGTCCCAGCCCGAGGTGGCTGCCCACAGCTGGCTGCTGGACGATGAGCCAGTGCACAGCTCAGAGAATGCGGAGATGGTCTACTTCGAGAACGGCCTGCGGCATCTGCTGCTGCTCAAGAACCTGCGGCCACAGGACAGTTGCCGAGTGACCTTCCTGGCCGGGGACATGGTGACCTCTGCGTTCCTCATCGTCAGAGGTGACCATCCTGCAGCCAGTCGTCCTGCTCTGTGGGGAGGCGGGAGGGCTGGGAGGCCAGTGGTAGGGGGAGCCCTCAGTCTCCAGGACCCCTCCCCCTTGGCATGGTCCAGCTGGGCACATCTTCTACCCCAAGCTCACACCACTGTCTACCCACAGGCTGGCGCCTGGAATTCCTGGAGACCCCACGCGACATGGAGGTGCGAGCCGGCGGGCAGGCTGGCTTCAGCTGCACGCTCAGTGAGGCCGTGCCCGTGGGCGAGGCTTCCTGGTACATCAATGGGACCGCCATCCAGCCCGATGACACCGACTGGACGGTCAGCGCCAATGGTAGCCGCCACGCCCTGCTGCTGCACAGCGCCCAGTCCCACCACGCCGGGGAGGTCACCTTCGCTGCCCGTGACGCCGTGGTCTCTGCCCGGCTCACTGTGCTGGGTGAGTGGCCATGGGGGCCCATTCAGGGGGCAGTGAAATGCGCTCTGGGTAGATGGTGATGAGTCCTGGGTTTGGGTCCTGGCTGACCATCCCTGGCCGAGAGTTTGGTGTGGTCACCCCCAACCCCTGGGTAGCTTGGCCCTGTACCTACGGCTTAGGGAGTTTGCTCCCTCTCACTCAGTTCTCCCTGAGGCCTTGGCTCACGGGTCGGCCCTTCCCCCAAAGTAGCACTGGGCTCCGAGGCAGGTACTGCTGGTTCCCCTGGGCTCCCCGTTGTGGGTACGAGCTTCTCTCACCTGGGCACAGCCACAATCTCCGGAAATTCCTCTGAGTCCCCCTGCAAAGTCCTGAGGCCAGGCCTCCTCCCCTGCACCCTTCACTTGCCCAGTACTGACCTGAGCAGAGCCAGGGGACAGGGGCAACAGGAAGGAGCCGGGCAGGCTCCAGGTGGTAGGCTCAATCTGGCTGCATGGCTGCTTAGGCTTCTGGGGGGCTCTCTGTGTGGGCCACACATTCAAGACTCAGGAGCCTGCATGCTCATACCACTGGCCTCTGTCACACCCACTCACCCCATCTCCAAATACCCCCCATCTCCAGGTCAGGCCCTAGGACAGCTGGGACACTTGGGCTGAGCCACACACAGGCCACCTGGGAGGTGGTCCCATCTGGGGACACTCCCTCCCCTATAATTAGGCAGACCCCACTCACTGCTGGGGGATTGTGTTGGTGGGTCGGGGCTGGCCTACCAGCCTGAGGTGCCGACCCCCTAGCGGCTGCGCTCACTGGTCACCCCGCCCACCCTGCCCCCACCCTGTTTCCTGGCCTGCAGGCCTCCCGGATCCCCCCGAGGATGCTGAAGTGGTGGGCCGCAGCAGCCACTCCGTGACCCTGTCTTGGGTGGCCCCCGCAAGTGATGGCGGTGGGGGCCTCTGCGGCTATCGGGTGGAGAGGAAGGCGGCGGCCACGGGCATGTGGGAGCTGTGCCATGAGCTGGTGCCTGGGCCGGAGTGCGTGGTGGACGGCCTGGTCCCCGGCGAGGCCTACCGCTTCCGCATCGCGGCCGTGGGGCCTGCCGGCGCCGGGGAGCCTGTGCACCTGCCGCAGACCGTGAAGCTCGGTAAGTCTCCCAGGGGCCATGGGTCCTGAGGCCATGTCCATTTCTCCTCCTGGATGGTGTCCAGGCCTGGAGAAGCCCAGGAAGCCTCTTGCTGGGAGTTTAGAGCCCCCCAGGGTGGAGCGGATGGGTCCCCAGACCCGAAAGGCGGACTGTCCCCCGTCCACGGATGCTGTCTCCCTACAGAACCCACGGAACCTGCGCCCCCGCCCGCCGTGAGCCGGGAAGTGGCCGCCGGCGAGGACGTGCACCTGGAGTGTGAGGTGGCAGCTGAGACCGGCGAGGTCATCTGGCAGAGGGGGACAGAGCGCATCCAGCTGGGCGGGCGCTTTGAGGTCCTCACGGAGGGTCGGCGGCAGACGCTTGTGATCCGGGGCTTCTCTCCAGAGGACCAGGGCGAGTACCGCTGTGGCCCGGCCCAGGGCCATCTTCCTGCTGTGGCTGCCACCTTCCAGGGTGCGTCTTCCTGGAGGCATTGGGGCTGAGTCTCTCCCCCTGGGATATCGGGATTGGACCGAGCCCCCTTTTCACCAGCTATCTCAGGGAGAGAGGCCTGGTAGGGGGATGCAGCAGACCCCATGTTACTCAGCCTATAGCTTGTACCCCTTCATTTTGGCATCTCAGGCCAGCCTCTACCCTCCCTCAGTCCAGGCTTCTGGACAGTTGCACCCCTGGTTCCACCCCAGAAGGTCCTGGAAGCATCCAGCCTTCCTGTGCTCTCTGAGCTTGGCGCTGTGCTCCCCATGTGCATTTCCTCCTGGAGTTGGGGTGCAAGCTGGCCTCTTCCATGGATTTCCCCAAGGGACGCCATTCTCCACCCTCCTTCTCCAGTGAAAAGAGCAATTCAAAGCCTGTGGTCTACAGCAGATTGTGGGCACCAAGCCCCTGCCCTCCTATTATCTGTGTGACCAGGCTCTCTGGACCCCAGTTTCTCACCTGCCACAGTGGGACAGCACTAGTGACCTGCTTTCCTGGGGTGCCGTGAGTTGGGTTCACAGCAGGCTGACTGGCTCAGTCTCTGGTCTTGCCACATGGCAGGTGGGAAACCTTTCTTGTCTGCTGGCCTGGTCTCTTCAGTCACCAGCACTGTGGGCTGCGTGGCACCAGAGGGGACTCTGCTCTCGATAGCCCAACAGGACAGCAGACCCCAAGCAGCCTTTGGGAGTGGGCCCTGTGAGGGGCTTGCAGGAGCATGGATGGGGGAGCAGTCAGGGGAGCCTTCCTGGAGTAGGTGGCGTTTAAGTGAGCAAGCGTTGTCCAGGCAGAGTGAGCATGGTGAGGGTTGGGAATAGGGCAGTGAGGATTCCTTCTGGGCAAACAGCAGAGCCAGGGAGGGCTAACACAGGCATATCCCTTTACGGTTCTGACCATCGCATACCTTGTATAGGAGTCTGGGTGAGGCCTTGTTTCATCTGGGGAAGCTGAGGGTCAGAGATGGCAGTCTCAAAGCCTCTAATGCTTTGTAGAGGTTGTGCCATCCGGAGTCATCTAAAAAAATTTTTTTTAATTTAAAAAACAAACACAGAAAACAAAAAAAAAAAAACCACGACAACAACAAATAGAGTCATCTAATGGCCCGGGCAGGGGAGCAGTGCCCTAGAGAAGGAAGCCACAAGCCCAGGTCACATAGCAGTCAGCAGCTAGGCTGGCCTAGGGTTGGGTCTCTGGGGCCAGGTCCCAGCTCTGGCTGGGCCTGGCTGACCAGTCTCCAACCCTCCTCAGTGGTGCTGACCCCAGGCTCAGAAGGTGAGGCCCCAGCTCAGCCCAGCCTCCCCCCTGAGGCAGCCCAGGAGGGCGACCTGCACTTGCTGTGGGAGGCTCTGGCCCGGAAGCGCCGCATGAGCCGTGAGCCCACGCTGGATTCCATCAGTGAGCTGCCCGAGGAGGATGGGCGCGCACAGCGCCTGCGGCAAGAGGTGGAGGAGGTGGCCCCTGACCTCTCTGAGGACTACTCCACGGCTGATGAGCTTGCACGCACTGGCGAGGCTGACCTCTCACACACCAGCTCTGATGATGAGTCCCGGTCAGGCACCCCTTCCCTGGTGAGCTATCTCAAGAAGGCTGGGAGGCCTGTTGTCCCAGCACCGGCCAGTAAGGTGAGTCTCCAGCATAGCCTGTAAAGAGAGGCCCGGACGTCTCAGATCTTGATCCATTTATCTGTCAACCTGTCCACCCATTCATTGTCCATCCATCCATCCATCGAGCCATCCAGCCATCCACCACTCCTGTACCCATGTACCCATTCATCCATTTGTCTGTCAACCCATCTACCCATTCACCATCCATCCATCTGTCTGCCTTCCTTCCTTCCTACCTTTCTTCCCTCCACCCATCTATTTACCATTCCTGCATCTGTGTACCTATCCATTAATTTATTCTTAATCCTACCCATCCATCCATCCATCCACCCATCCATCCACCCATTACCCACCACTCACCCATATATCACTCCTGTACCCATATACCCATTCATCCATTTACCCATCAACCTGTCCACTCATCCATCCATACGTCCATGCATCTGTTGACAGCTACTGCACCCATGAACCCCATTCATCCATTATTTGTCTGTGCACCAATTCATTCATCTATGCATCCACCTACCACTCTGGCATCTATGAAACCATTCATTCATTTTTCCATCAACCTATCTGTCCATCCATCAATATACCCCCACCCATCCACACTTTTCCTGTACTCATTCACCTATTTATTGTCACCTACTCATGTGTCATTTATTCATATTGCATCCATGTGTTCACTTACCAATTCACTTATCTCTTCACTCCTTTGCCTACTTATTCTCCTATCTACTTGCTTACTACCCTTTAACCTATCCTTCCATTCAAACTATCTGCACTCCTATCCAAACATACATGCATCTGTCCATTGCCCACCTCCCTCAGCCATCTTCCCACCCACCCATCTGTCCATTGCACACTATCTCTCAGCCATCTGTCCACCAACCCACCCATTTATCCATTGCCAACATCCCTTCACCATCTGCCCACCCACCCAAATGTCCATTGCCAATATCCATTTGCCTTCTGCCCATCCACCCAACTGTCCATTGTCCACTGCCCCTCAACCATTTGCCTATTATCTCGGGTAGTCTCTTTCATTTTTCTTCCATTGTCTCTTAAAACTTCTTGGAGAGCTGGATCTGGGCTCTCCATGGCCTTCATCACAACCCTGTCAGTCCCGGCTCTTCTTCTGCATGTTGCATAAAGTGAATTCAGGGTGGGTGGGTTGGCTGTTGTGTAATAATAGGAGTGGCTGGTAAGCTACTACAGTTTCACATAGGTGAGTGTTAGCGTGCTGGAGCCGCCTGGATCTGGGGCAGGAGATCTGGGCTCTGGTTCCAGCCCCACCTGTGTTTCCCTGCCCTTGTCCTTTCCCTGTTTTGGGCCTCAGTTTCTACAGTTTACCATGAGGTCCAGGCTGGATGGTCCCTGAGGCCTTGCCAGCTCTGACACTGTTGTGACTTGCATCACACAGGTTGGGGCCCCAGCAGCCCCCACTATGAAGCTGCAAGTGCTGCCAGCTGCTGTGCACCCTCCCCCAGGAGACTTGAGTGCTGAGGATCTGGGCGATCCATCCATGGACAAGGCAGCTGTGAAGATCCAGGCTGCTTTTAAAGGCTATAAGGTCCGCAAGGAGATGAAGCAGCAGGAAGGGCCTGCTTTCTACCGCACATTTGGGGATGTGGAGGCCCAGGTGGGGGAGTCTCTGCATCTGGAGTGCGTAGTGGCCAGTAAAGCAGATGTGCGGGCACGCTGGCTGAAAGATGGTGTGGAGCTGGCTGACGGGAGACACCACCACATTGACCAGCTCGGAGATGGCACCTGCTCCCTGCTGGTCGCTGGCCTGGGCCATGCTGATGCTGGCCGCTACACCTGCCAGGTGAGCAACAAGTTTGGCCAGGTGGCCCACAGCGCCTGTGTGGTGGTCAGCGGGACAGAGAGCGAGGCCGAGAGCTCATCGGGGGGTGAGCTGGATGATGCGTTCCGCCGGGCTGCCCGGCGGCTGCACCGGCTCTTCCGCACAAAGGGCCCGGCCGAAGTGTCGGATGAGGAGCTCTTCTTCAGTGCAGAGGAGGGCAGCATGGAGCTGGAGGAGCCTGGGGACTGGCAGACGTACCGCGAAGATGAGCACTTCGTTTGCATCCGCTTCGAGACCCTAGCCGAGGCCTCCAGGGCTGCCACCCGCTTCCGGGAGATGTTCACCACGCTGGGGATCGGAGTGGAGATCAACCTCGTGGACCAGCGGCCCCGGGGGGTGGAGATACGCATCGGCAAGGTGACCCCGGCCCCTGCGGTGCCTACACAGCCAGCACCCCCAGGCTTGCTGACCTCTGACACTGGTGAGTGTCACAGTCTGCCTGCATGATCCTTGGCCTGGGTTCAGAAGTTGGGATCCAGAGGTGGGGGGTGGCTGCTTTAGTCTGCTGTGCTGCCGAATCACAATACAACAGAAATGGGTTGGCTTTTCCAATGGGGATTTATTAGCTTATAAGCTTACAGTTCTTAGGCCGTGAAAGTGTCCAGATCGAGGCATCAGCAGGCAATGCTTTCTCTCTGAAGACTGGCTGCCTGTGATACTGGACTTCTCTGCCACATGGCAAGGCACATGGTGGCATCTGCTGGTCTCTCCCTTCTCTTCTGGGTTCCATTGCTTTCAGCTTCTGCCTTCCATGACTTTCTTTCTGCTTTTGTGGCTTTCTCTCTGTTTTCATCCTGTTTATAAAGCACTCCACTAAGACGATTAAGACCCACCCTGGGCCACGCCTTAATTGAAGCAACCTAATCAAAAGGACCTACTTACAATAGGTTTATACCTGCAGGAATGGATTAGATTTAAGATGATTTTCTGGGGTCCATATAGCTTCAAGCCATCACAGTGGGGAAGGAGAAGGAGCAAGGGTGGTAGTGGTCCATGCTAGTGGGAAGCTCAAGAAGTCACTTATACTTCAGCCCTGTGCTCTTCACAGATGCAGCTCACTGCAGTGGGAAAAGACCTGACTCTGGGGTTAGACAGACCTAAATTTGTACCCTAGCTCTACCTTTTATTAGCTGTGTGCTTTTGGGAAAGGCACTTAGCCTCTGTGAGCCTCAGTTTCCACACCTGTGAAATGGGTGTGTGAATACTTAACTGCTACAGTTTTTTTTTTTTTTTAAATGAGGGTGTGAGATGGAACCTCTATAAAAGGCAGGGCTCCATGTGCCCAGTCTGGACACCGTTTCCCATTCAGAGCAAACACAATTTGGCAACTAAAAGTCATTAAAAATCATTTCACTATTTACTTGCATCTCTTTGGGAACATCAAGGGGACTATAGATTATGAGCCACCGCATCAGTTCTGGAAACCTCCTCTTCCCTCCAATCTCCTCAATTCTGCAATCATTTTGGAGCCACTCTCTCTCTCTCTCAGAATCCCTCACCTGCTTCCCCTGGACTCCCAGCCTGCAGTAACTTTGCATTTCCTTTATGTCCCCTTTTCTCCCCCTTTTTGGTCCTCAACCCCTCCTTCCTCACAGTAACTTGGGAACCAAGCAAGCAAAGAGAGAATTCTTAAAGAATTGGGAAGAGGGAGCCACTCACAGACAAAGAACATCTCAGAATGGTTACTGTAGAGGTCAAGCTTCTCTAACCATACCTAGGCTGGTGTGTTTCATCATATGGCAGCTAGAATGATTGGCTTGCCTTGGGGCTCTGGTGTTGGGAAGAGTCCTGCCAGGAACTCACTGCATGCCCTCCCTTTTGCAGCCCCGGTGTTCCTGACTGAGCTGCAGAACCAAGAGGTGCAGGATGGTTACCCTGTGAGCTTTGACTGTGTGGTGACAGGCCAGCCCATGCCCAATGTGCGCTGGTTCAAGGATGGAAAGGTACTGGAGGAAGACGACCATTACATGATCAATGAGGACCAGCAGGGTGGCCACCAGCTCATCATCACGGCCGTGGTGCCAGCAGACATGGGTGTCTACCGCTGCCTGGCGGAGAACAGCATGGGCGTCTCCTCCACCAAAGCCGAGCTCCGCGTGGACCGTGAGTGTCGGCCACTGGGTTTGATGGTTCCAGGATGGTCAGTACGGGAAGTGTCTCATGTGTGATGGAGAATTTTCTCAGGAGCTAGGACCAAGGCCTGGACTCTCCTCAGGAACCCAGTGTGTATGGGGTCAGAAGAATCTTATCTCCTTGAGAGGCATACAGGCTGGGGAGATGCTTAAGGAGGTTAGGCAGTCCCAAGGGAGTGAGTGGTCCTAATGGAGAGGTGAGGAGAGATGGGGCAGGAAGGGTGAGTCCAGACTACCCCAAACACTCCCTTGGGGTACCACCCAGAGAACCTCAGAGGGGTTTGATCTGGAAACCCTTCAAGAGGAACTTCGTGGTATGGTGGTTAAGGATGTAGACTCTGGTGCCTCTGAGTTGGGTTCAAATCCTGGCTCTGCCACTTACTAGCTATAGGACCTGGGGCAAGTCAATTAATTTCTCCATGCTTCAGTTTCTTCATCTGTAAAATGGGAATGATAGAAATGATTTATGGTATAACTGTTAGGTTACATATGTTGATGCATGGAAAGCATTTAGAATAGGTTAGGTACCTAGGTAAGCAGAAGTTAAATGTAAGTTTGAGGCCATTGTTGCAACAAAGAAAGGGGGCTGTATCTTCCAGCCTTTGATTCTCCATAGATCCCAGAGGAACTGAGAGAGTCCAATGAGTCCTTCAACCCTCAGCTGATTTAGCCTATGAAGCTCTAGGGAAATCTTCCTTTGCCCTCTCCTGGCATCCTTCTCCATGTTTAGCCTGATGTTATGGATCAGGTACCTACCTTAGGGACCTCTTTGGGGCTGGATATGTGTGGACTCGAGAGTGGCTAGGGGCTGGCCCCCAAATAGAACTGATGAAAGAGTTCCTCAGGGTCTCAGGATACAAGAGTGACATGCAAAAAAATCATTCATTTCTAAATACTAATAATGAACATGTGGCAAATGAAAATACAAAAATATTTACAACTGCTTCAAATAAAATGAAAAACTTAGGTATAAAGCTAGCAACACATGTACTGGATCTGTACCCTGAGATAGGAAAATGCGGGAGAAAGAAATCAAAGAAGATCTGAATAAATAGAAAGACACACCATGTTCATAGATTGGAATACTCAACAGGGTAAAGATGTCAGTTCTTCCCCTATCCATCTATAGATTTAATGTAATTCCTGCAAAAATCCCAGCAAGAGTTTTTTTTTAGACATAGACAAGCTTATTCTAAAACTTATGTGGGAAAACATAGAGCCTAGTATAGCTAAAACAATTTTGATAAAGAAGAATAAAATGGAAGGAACCACTCTACTCAATATTAAGAATTACTATATAGCAAATATGTTCAGTACAGAGGAAGGGATATACACAAAGATAAATGGAACAAAATGGTGAATGCTGAAGTAGACCCACACAAATTTGCCCAACTGAGTTTGACAAAGGTGCAAAAGCAATTAAATTGCAGAAGGATAGCCTCTCTACAAATGGTGCTAGAGTAATTGAACAGCCACAGCCACCCAAAATGAACCTTGACTTAAACCTCACACCTTACATGAAAATTAACTCAAAATAGATTACATACTTCAAATCCTTTGCCCATTTTAAAAAATTGGGTTGTTTTATTATTTTGGGTTGTAAAAGTTCTTTATATATTCTGGATACTAGACCCTTATCAGATATATGATTTTCAGAAATATTCTCTCCCATTCTGTAGTTTATCTTTTCACTTTCTCAATAGGCTTCTTTGATGCACAAAAGTTTTAATTTTGGTGATGTCCAGTTCATCTATCTTGTGGCTGTTGCTTGTGCTTTAGATGCCGTAATTATGATATCATAGCTTAACCCAAGGCCGTGAAGATTGACACCTAATTTTTTTGAAGAGTTTTATAGTTTTAGTGCTTTTATTTAGGTCTTAATCCATTTTGGGCTAATTTTTGTATATGCTGTAAGGTAAGGGCCCAAATTCATCATTTTGCATGCGGAGGTCCAGTTGTCCTAATAGCATTTGTTGAAAAGACTATTGCTTTCCTCATTGAATTGTCTAGGCACTCCTGTCAAAAAGCAATTGACCTTAGAGATATGGACTCATTTCTGGACTCTCCATCCTATTTCTTTGATCTGTAGGTCTGTCTTTATGCCATTACAGGCCATCTTGATTATTGTTGCGTTGTAGTAAATTTTGATATTGGGACGTATGAGTCACCCAACTTTCTTCTTCCTTTTCAAGATTGTTTTGGCTTTTCTGGATCTGTTGCATTTCCATATGAATTTTGGGATAAGCTTGGCAATTTCTGCAAAAAAAGGTCTCTTGATGTTTCTGAGATTTTCATCACTAGTTTTGAGCAATTTGATTATGATGTACCTTGGTATACTTTCCTTCATATTCCCCATGCTTGTCATTCATTGAGCTTCTTGGAATTTTGGGTGTATAGTTTTCATTAAGTTTAGACAATTTTTGGCAATTATTTCTTCAAATAATTTTCTGTCCCCCACTCCTTCAGAGACTCCCATTGCATATACATTAAGCCACTCTCATGCTCTTTTTACTTTGCAAGATTCTCTTTTCTCTGTGTGTTTCATTTTGGATTGTTTCTATTGTTATGTCTTTCTTTTTTTTTTTCTTAGAACTATTTCAACTTCAAAAAAAATGCAATAATGGACAAAATTGTGTGATCTCTTTGTATTATTATAATTAACAAATTATGGAAGATTACTCTAAAAATTCTGTCCAGGAAGATTTATCTCATTTAATCCTAAAAACAAACTCAATTTTTTCTCCAGTGTTCAGAAAGATACCTAAATGAGCATAGATTGGTTAAATGACATGAGCAAAGTCTCCTTGTTAATGAAGAAAATGAAGAAAAATGCTTAATACTCATAAAATTAAATCCCATATTCTTTTTTGACCTTGAACTTTGATATAGTGCCTTTTTTGCCTGTGCTACAAAAATATTATGATATTACTGTTAACTGTAGTCTGTAAGTTATATTAATTGTATTTTTCCTATGTCTCACAATATTCTTAAAACCTTGTAATAGAAAAACATTCTTGTATTTATATTAACCACAATCCCCACCTACCACCAAGATCATTTGTTATATCCTCTGACTTTCTTCTAATTAATATTAACCTCCCTAGACTAACCCTTTCAGCCACAATCACATTATAAATTAGTAGTGTTAGTTACACTCATTAAAATGTGCTACCATCAACTCCATTCATTTCCAGATATTTACAATCGACCTTATTAAACATTCTATATACATTCAGTATCAGCTCCCCTTTCTCAACCTACACTGTCTCCTACTAACCTGTACTCTATGGTTTAGCTTCATAAGTTTACTAATCGTATTTAGTTTATATTAGTGAGACCATATATTTGTCCTTTGGGTCTGCCTTATTTCACTCAACATAATATCCTCAAGGTTCATCCATATTGTCATGAGGTCCCCCTGTTCATTCCTTCTTACAGCTGAATAATATTCCATCATACATTTAGACCACATTTTGTTTATCCATTCATTGGTTGACAGGCATTTAGCTTGCTTCCATCTTTTAGAAATTGTGAATACTACTACTATGAACATTGGTGTGCAATCGTCTGTTCACATCCTTGCTTTCAGTTCTTCTGAATATATTCTTAGTAGCAGGATTGTCGGATCATATGGCAGTTTTATATTTAGCTTCCTGAGGTATCACCAAAACTTCTTCAACAGAGGCTGCACCATTTTACATTACCCCTAACAGTGAAGGAGTGTTCCTATTTCTTCACATCCTCTCCAGCACTACAGAAAACTACAGTTTTCTGTTCTTTTAATAATGGTCATTCTGTATGGCAGGAAATGATATCTCATTATAGTTTTGATCTGCATTTCCTTAATAGCTAGTGATGGTGAGCATCTTTTCATGTGCTTTTTGGTCATTTGTATTTCCTCTTTGGAAAAATGTCTATTCAAGTCTTTTGCCCATTTTTAAATTGGGTTGCTTGTCATTAAATTGTGTGATCTCTTTGTATAACATGGAAATCGGACCCATGTTGGATATGTGCTTTCTGAAGATTTTCTCTCATTGTATAATCTGACTTTTCACCTTCTTAACAAAATCATTTGAAACGCAAAGGTGTTTAATTTGGAGGAAGTCCCATTATCTATTTTTTCTTTCATTGCTCATGCTTTGGGTATAAGGTCCAAGAAACCATCACCTACTAGAAGATCTTGAAAATGTTTCCCTACATTTTCTTCCAGGAGTTTAATGGTTCTAGTTTTTATATTTAGGTCTTTGATCTATTTTGAGTTGATTTTTGTGTAAGGTAGGAGATGGGGTCCTCTTTCTTTCTTTTGGATATGGCTATCCAGTTTTCCCAGCACCATTTGTTGACTAGGCTGTTCTGGCCCAGCTGGGTTGGTTTGACAGCCTTGTCAAAAACCACTTGAGGGAGCAGATGTGGCTCAAGCAGTTGAGTGCCCACCTCCCACAGGGGAGGTCCTGGGTTCAGTTCCTGGTGCCTCCTGAAAAAAACAAAAACAAACAACAAGCAAAACAAATGATAAAACCAACTCAGGGAAGCTGATGTGGCTCAGTGGTTGAGCATCGGCTTCCCACATACAATGTCCTGGGTTCAATCCCTGGCCCCCAGTACCTCAAACAACAACAACAACAACAACAAAATCTCACTTGACCATAGATGTGAGGGTATATTTCTGAGTTCTCGATTCGGTTCCATTGGTCAATCTATTTCAGTGGTTGAGCGCCTGCTTCCCACGTATAAGGTCCTGGGTTCAATCCCCAGTATCTCCTAAAAAAAAAAAAAAAAGTCACTGGTTTCAGTTTGCTCATTAGTAGTGCATAGAAACTCTATTTAGATTTTTGCATATTAATCTTGTATCCTACCACTTTGCTGAAATCATCTATGAGTTCTAGTAGTTTTGTTGGGGATTTTCAGGATTTTCTAAGTATATGATTATATTATCAGCGAATAGTTTTACTTTTTCCTTTCCTATTTGGGGGCCTTTTATTTCTTTTTTTTCTTCCTAATTGCTCTATCTAGAACTTCTAGCACAATATTAAATAGCAGTGGTGACAGTGGGCATCCTTGTCTTGTTCCTAATCTCAGCAGGAAAGCTTTCAGTCTTTCATCATTAAGTACAGTGTTAGCTGTAGGTTTTTCATATATGCACTTTATCATATTGAGAAATTTTCCTTCTATTTCTATCTTTCAGAGTGTTTTTTTCAGGAAAGAATGCTGTATTTTGTCAAACACCTTTTCTTCATCAATTGCGAGGATCATATGATTTTTCTTCTTCAATTTTTAATGTGACTTATTATACTAATTGATTTTCATGTTTTGAACTACCCTTGCATAGCTGGGATAAAGGCCTCTTGATCGTGATGAAAAAATTTTTTAATGTAGTTTTGGATTCAGTTTGCAAGTATTTTTTGTTGAGGATTTTTGCATCTATATTCATTAGATAAATTGGTCTGTAATTTTCTTTTTCATAATGTCTTTATTTGTCTTTGGTATTAGGGTGATATTGGCTTCATGGAATGCGCTTGGTAGCATTCCTTCCTTTTCAATTTTTTGGAAGAGTTTGAGCAAGATTGATATTAGATCTTTAAATGATTGGTAGAATTCATCTGTGAAGCCATCTGGTCCTGGACCTTTCATTTGGATCCTTTTGTGCCTTGCTTTTATGATTTGTTAGGCAGGTCCAGAACAGTGCTCAGTCTAGAGCTAATTATTCCCCATTGCTGAAGGAAGACTTTCTTGAGTCCTCTACCCAGTGCCCTATGAATCATGAATTTTTATATCTGACTGGCAGGAAAAGGCAAGATTCCTGGTCCTATGTGAGCACCTAGCACTGTTTCCTCTAATCCTCTCAGATAGCCCTTTTCCTGGCCTTGCAAACTTTCCTCACATGCATGTGCCCATCAGTATTTTGCTGAATATTCTCTTTATGCAGACCTCTTCTCCCTGGTGTTCTGGCAAGTGAACTAGGCCTTCCTTGGTTTCCCAGGACTCCCAGTTCTCTCTCTTCAACTTGGCATGTCTGCTAGTCTCTGCCTCAGTTCCCCCCACCCCCACCCTATCCTGGGAACTCTCTAAAGCAGTAATCTGGGGGAACCATAGGACTCCCCTTATTGGTTTCCTATTGCTAAGGATCACTGTCCTTCATTGCCTAATCTCCAGTGGCTTGAAAACCACTGCTTCACATATTTGTGTGTGTGTGTGTGTGTTGTATGTGTGTGTGTTTTCAATAGCTTCAGGTGGGAGGGTAAATCCAGACTTAGTCTGGGCTGGAAGCAGAAGTACCCAGCTGTGGGTTTTGAGGTCTAGATGACTTCATCCCGTTGTGTACCTCAAAAGGGAGGTGGGGTTGTGTGATAGTGGGGAATGTGGCAGAAGGGCATCATGCTGACACATGTTACATGACTAGAAAGTGACAGGTTGAGCACGATGAGTGGGTGGTTTGGGATGACTGGGTTAGAGATAGTCTAATCTCTTGAGTATTTACAGGTTGACCACATGCTTAGCTCACTTGAAGTTTAAGGTTTAGGCTGTTGTGCATGTCAAGTGGGCCACCTCTGATTAAAACTGGCTTGGTTTAGCAAGATAGTTTAGGAATTGGGGTGGCCAGTTCTGGGATGACTCATGTTACTTCATTAATAAACATTGAGGGGTGATGTGTAGGAGCATCAGACTTCAGGGTTGCAAAACAGAATAAGGGGATACAAGCGGGGCCAGGTATGAGTTGTCTTTTACTGTTCAGTTAGAAGGTAAAGGTTATGCCATTATAAAACATAGCATCAGAGTCAAAGAATCAATACCTCTGGGTTACAGTTTGATGAATTACAACAGTTACAGTTAATTGCTCCTGGCTATATCACAATATATCAGAATGTTAGAAAGCATTTAGATAACGATTCAGTAACTATAGTTATATTGATTAGCTCTTGATTACACCTGCATTTCATAGTAGGGTGGAATTGAGAGGTGTTGCTTCTGTCACTGTCTGCTGTTTATGGAGCTTCAGTATCATTCAGTTGTTATCTTTTGTTAGGTCAAAGAGTCTTGCAGGTTGTTATGGGCCTGGAAACATGGAGCTGGTACAATACAGCCTGGGGGTGGGGAAAGCTATGCTGTAGCCATTTCCCTCATGACCTCCTGTCTCTCAGAGATGGCTGCACAGTCAGAACCTGGAAGGTGGGGTGGCCCTTGATTGGGGGAAGAGCCCCCATGCCCAGGCAGACGAGGTGATGGCGCCACCTTTCCTTCCCCAGTGACAAGCACGGACTATGAAACTGCAGCTGATGCCACGGAAACCTCATCCTACTTCAGCGCCCAAGGCTACCTGTCCAGGTAGAGGGCCTCTCAGAGGGCGAGCAGTATCCAGGGGCCTGGCAGCCTGGGGCTACCAGGGAGGTGGTGGTGGGCCGATGGGGGTCTTCCAGGCCACATCAGTCTTCTGTCCTCTGTCTGTTCAGCAAACAGGGGACCTCTAAGCCATCCACCTATCCCTGGCCCTACCTGCCCCAGCTCCTCCAGCTATTCCTCTTCATGCCCACTGCCCCTTTTTTGTTCCCTCTGCCAGCCGGGAGCAAGAGGGCATGGAGTCTACTGCGGAGGAGGGGCAGCTGCCCCAGGTGGTGGAGGAGCTGAAAGATCTCCAGGTGGCCCCGGGCACACGCCTGGCCAAGTTCCACCTCAAGGTGAAAGGTGAGGGGAGATAGGGAGAGAGTGGCACAGTGGAGGGAGGGAGGGAGGCTTCCACCGGGGTCTCTCTGTTTGGCACAGTTGGGAGGTGACCCTGCCTGCAAGAGGCTGGCACCCTCTCCCTGCTGACATGAGGTCTTGGAGGGATACCCCATGCCTCTCCCATCTAGAAAATAGAGTGCAGGCCCACTGCCTATCTGGTGGGGACTCTGAGCTGACCACTGTCCCCTGTGGCCCCAGGCTATCCAGCACCCCAACTATACTGGTTCAAAGACGGGAAGCCTCTAGCTCCATCTGCCCACATCCGCATGACTGACAAGAAGACGCTGCATACCCTGGAGATTGTCTCGGTCACCAGGGAGGATGCTGGGCAGTACTCGGCCTACATCACCAATGCTGTGGGTGCAGCCTACTCCTCTGCCCGCCTGCTGGTCCGAGGTAGGTGCACTGAGGGCCTGGGCAAAGCTGCCCAGCAGAGAGAGCTATGGGCCAAACTAGGACCAACATCCACCAGCCTGCTCTTCCAGAGTGGGTGTGGGAACAGGACCCAGTGGTCCTCCCCCTGTACACCAAGTTGTCACAGGTGGGTTACAGAGGGCCCTGGCAGGGAGAGGGTGCCAGCCTTGGGCATGGGGCCCGTGTGTGCTCACATTGGGGAAGCAGGCTGGCTGTTGAAGAAGGGGACACAGAGAAACGTGGCAAGCTTTGAGGCCACTGGTAGATCTGCAGGAGGATGC
>JAQZBX010013606.1:25881-39719 GCA_029593785.1 Cabassous unicinctus
GGGGGGGGGGGGGGGTGACACCACGTCTGGCTAATGCAACTTGTTATCTCTCTAAAACCTAAAAGTGTGTGAACTCCAGGCATCCTCCGGCCAAGGGTTTAGGTGTGGCATTGTGGACCTTTGCCCATGATGAGTGGGATGCTATGTGTGGCGGTGGGTAGGTTTGCCCCTGGGACCCCCACCCCATCACCGAGCGAATGCAGGAGGGGGAGGGGGAGGCACTTTCATTGTGGATGTCTAACCTCTGTGTTTCTTTAAGGCCTGGGTGAGCCAGAAGAGAAGCCAGAGTCAGGTAAGACACCCCCAGAGCAGCCGAGAGAGTGTAGTTTGATGGTGCATCCCCGGCGCCTTCTGTGAGGCATGGGGCTGGCAGCTGCATGCATGGAGTGGCTGCAGGGGCTCTGCCAGGTGCATGAGTGAGACCCTCAGGCAGGAGGAGGAGGGGAGCAGAGGAATCATCCAGGGCCTGGCAAGGAGAGCTGGGGCAGGTACAGACCTGGGGGCTTTCCGGGGTGGTGGGGGGATCTGGACGCTGGGACATGGAGGCTGTGCCCGGGGTGGTGGTGTGTAGACAGGCGTGCTGCAGGCTGGGGAGCCCCCGGGTGCTGGGGGTCCAGGGCTTTTGAGTGCCTGCTGGCCACCACCTGCACCAGTTTCCTCTCCAGATGTGCAGGAGCGCCTAGTACCACCCCGAATTCTGGAGAGATTTACTCCCAAGACAGTGAAGAAGGGCTCCAGCATCACCTTCTCAGTGAAGGTGGAAGGTAAGGCACTTCCTGCTTCCCTAACCTACGAGAAGGCATCCTCAGCCTCCCAGGTATGCCACCATCACCACCCCCTCAGGGCAAGTCCAAGGCAGGGCCCCACCTCCCTGCCCTCACTCATTGTCTCAGTGAAGGTCAACAATGAGGCCTCCCACACCTCACCCCCACTTCCCAGGAGCCCCCTTTCCCAGATGGCTAAGTACCCACCTCCTACCTCCAACCCCCTGCAGGACACCCACCCCCAGCTGTGCATTGGCTGCGAGAGGAGGCGGAGCACGGCGTGCTGTGGATCGGGCCAAACATGCCAGGCTACACCGTGGCCAGCTCTGCCCAGCAGCACAGCCTGGTCCTGCTGGATGTGGGCCGGCAGCACCAGGGCACCTATACCTGCATAGCCACCAACGCTGCTGGCCAGGCCCTCTGCTCTGCTGGCCTGCACGTCTCTGGCTGTGAGTGGGCCTGGGCACACAGGGAGGGGGTGCAGGATGGTGGGCCTGGGTGACTGCAGCCCTGGGAGTGAGAGGTGGGCACAGAGAACCACATTAGGGTTTCTCCCCTTGGACTGCTAGGTAGGCTGGGACCCCCACCGAGACCTCTTCTCCCCTCCTCCTCCCATGGTGTTTCCCAAGGTGGGGAAGCCCCAAGCACAGAATGCACAGGCAGTGGGGAGCTTGAGTCAAGTCTCAGAGCCCCACCCCAGGGCGTAGTTTCCACCCTGCCGGCCGAGGGGCTCAGCACATATTCAGCTTGGAAGTCCCCTCCTAGAAGCCCCCTGTGCTACTCCAGAAGTCTCTCTCCCTGAGTCCCCCCTTAGCCCCTCCGTGGGCCAGAGTCAAGGACAGATGCTCATTCTTCTCCCCGTCACTGTCTGGGTGATAGAGGGCTGAGAGCAGGGACAGGGGAGCAGGCCTGGGGCACAGCTCAGGGTCAGGGGCTGGGGTGGGAGACAGGCAGGTTCTGGACTTGGAATCAGATCTCTGCAGAAGCTCTGGCCCTGGTGGTGGGTTGGGGTGGGGGTGTCACCCTGATGCACCCATCCATTTTCCTGGCAGTGTCCAAGGAAGACTGGGCAGCAGAGGAGCAGGGAAGGGTGAAGGAGGCCCTCATCTCCACCTTTCTGCAGGGGTGAGTGATGGGCCTGCCCCCCATGGCTGGGCCCACTAAGGACAAAGCAGGGGTAGGGCCAGGGGCTGGGGAGTGGCGAGCATCAACCCCATGGGCAGGGACCCTCTCCTGGGCCACAGCTTTGGCTCCAGCCCTGAGCAACCACGTGGCTTGGGTCAGCCCTTTTCCCTCTCTGTGCCTCAGTTTCCCTATTATCAAACAATGACTCATCCTGAGGTCCTTCCAGCATAAAGGCCCCCAACTGTGGTATCCTGGCCTTCGCCTTCAGACCCTCCATCTGTCTGAGGCTCCTGCCCAAGGGCCGAGGGTGTTGGGTCTGTGCCAGGCTGCCACGACACCTCCTGCCCTGTCCCCTCACTTTAGGACTCAAGCTGATACTGGGGATTTTGCAGACCTTGGTGGGCAGAAGAAAGGTAAGGGGTTGAATGGCACGTGTGTGTTATGGGGCAGGGGGCCCTGGAGGCTGTTGAGGTAGCTCCTCAGATGCTGTGTGTGTGGCATAGAGCAGGACACTGGCTGGCGGGCTCCTCTGGGATGATCTGGCCCCCAGAAGGACCCTGTACTGGGCCAGGTCACCTGGCCCCTTCTGTGGGGCCTGACTCTGAGCTTTGTTTGGTAGTAGAGCCCCTGCCATTTCTGATCCCCATGGATTAGGGAGCTTGCATCTAGCAGAGGTGAGGGGTCTGGGGCAGCTGCCAAGGCAAGGGGCATCTGGGGCAGGTCTTGGGGTCGGGGAGTGGACTGTGAGAAATGCTGGAGAGGCTCACATGGCAGGGCCCAGCCTGACTGGTGTGGGGACAGGGACTGGTCAGCATCGAGTGTAGCCCATGATAGTGAGGCCAGTGGGAGATGGCCAGCTCTCTTTCTCCCTGCACCAGCTGCTGCTGCTGCTTTGCTGCATCTTCCTCCTCTCCCTGGCTTTTAAATATGGGGCCCCTGATTATTCTAAAGGTATCCCCAGCTCTACCAGGTCTGGAATCCAGACTTCCCTTTGTCCAACTGCTCTCCAGTTCCATCCCGGCCAGCACCCACCTCTCCCACCCATCCCCTTCAGCTGAAGGCAGCTCCATCCTTCCAGCTGCTCAGGCAAACTTTGAGTGTCCTCGGCATCTCCCAGCCATACATCCTGTTGCCCCTTCCTGAAGGATGTGAGGAGAGCCTGCCCCCTTCCTGCCCCTTCTGCCATCACTGCAGGGACCTCTTTCCTGCCCCTGCCCTGGCCCCTCTCTCACCCCTTCACAGATCAGCAGCCAAAGCAATCCTTTCAAAACAGCGAATGGGCCAGGGGTCTCCCTACAAAAAACCCACCTAGTCTCCTGCAGCAAATCCTGCAGGTGCACTGTCCCCACAGCCTGGTCCTTGCCGGGCTCAAGACGCAGCTGCCCCCTATCCCCTTGCCCACCACCCCTCAAATGTACCCATGATCTGCTCTGCCTGGGCACTGCTGCCCCATGCTGGTGGAGCCCCTCTGCTCAGACGTCCCCCATCTGATGGAACCCCTAGTTCTCAGCCATCAACCAGCACGTCTGCACACTTATTGCCCATGCTCTGGAAAGTCCGTGCCCACCAGGAGCCAGAGGTTTAGACGTGGGGTTCCTGTGTGAGCTCCAGGGCCCAGGACGGTGCTTGGGGGAGGGGGTGCTCAATAAAAGAGTCTGGTGCTGGATGGACTGAACATGTGCTGGCGCCCCCAGGAGACCATGGCCACATCTCCCTCGCCGAGGTCGGCACGGAGGAATTCCTGCAGAAGCTCACCTCCCAGATCACGGAAATGGTGTCGGCCAAGATCACTCAGGGTGAGGCTGGTGGGGTGCAAGGGGTGGGGCCTGGGTGTGAGGGGTGGGGCCTGGGTTTGAGGGGTGGGGCTGATGTGGAGGGGTGGGGCCTGGGAAAGAAGGGCAGGGCCCCATGTAGAGGGGCAGGCCCCGTGCATAGATGTGAGGGGCAGGGCTGTGAGGAGTGGGGCTGGTGTGGAGGGGCAGGCCCAGGTATGAGGGGTGGTTCAAGGTGCAAATGGCTGGCAGGTGTGAGGGTGGGGCCTACGTGGAGGGATGGGTTAGGTGCAGAAGAGGAACCTCAGGGGTGGAGGGGCAGGGCCCCAGTGTCATCCCAGCATCACAGCCTGACCTGAGAGTTCCACGAGTAGGGTGTTCCTGATGGTGCCCAAGGCATGGGCTGCCTGCTGACTCTGGCCCAGTCTCCTGCTCTGGGGTTCTCTGTGGGGCCGTGGGTTAGTGTGTGCAGGGACCTGTCCCAGCTGGGTCCAAAGCCCTTCCTGGGGCATCAAATGCCCTTCTGTCTGCCCAGCCAAGCTGCAGGTTCCCGGAGGTGACAGTGACGAGGAGTCCAAGACACCGTCTGCGTCCCCACGGCATGGCCGCTCGCGGCCTTCCTCCAGCATCCAGGAGTCTTCCTCAGAGTCAGAGGACGGCGACTCCCGTGGGGAGGTGCGTGACCCTTTCCTGTGGCAACTGTGGCACCTCGGGGACTGGGATGGAGGAGGGGAACAGTGACGCCCCTGAAGAGGTGGCAGGGCCGTGTAGGACAGTAGGGCCACAGAGAGGGCACTTAGGAAACTAAGTAGATAGTTCCATAGATCCATTCTAAAGATCAACTTTACTGAGGTGTAATTTATTATACAAAAGTGCACTCTTTTAAAGTGTGCAGCTCAGTGAGTTTCAGCAAGTGCACACACTTGTAACCAAGGTCACAACCAAAATATGGAACCTCCTGTCACCCCCAGAGGTTGCTTCTTGCCTCTATGCAGTTACCACCCCCATGTCCCCGACTCTGGCAAGTGCTGATATGATTTCTAGTGACATAGATCACTTGAGTTTCTTCTAGGCTTTGTAGAAATGGAGTCACATAGGATGATGTTTAAGTTTCCTGGCTTCTAAATCGAATATCATGCAATGGGTTGGCTTAAACAATGGGGATTTATTGGCTTACGGTTTTGAGGCTAGGAGAAGTCCAAAATCAAGGTGTCATCAGGGTGATGCTTTCTCTCTGGAGACTGGCATTCTGGGGCTGGTTGCTGGTGATCCTCGGTCCTTGGCTTTTCTATTACATGGCAGTGCACATGGTGGCCTCTCCTGGTTTCTCTTTTTTCATATGGGTTCCATTGACTTCCAGCTTTTGGCTGCTCCCTATGGCTTTCTCTCTCTGTGTGTCTGAATTTCATTCTGCTTATAAAGAACTCCAGTAATAGGATTAAGACCCATCCTGATTGAGGTGGGCCATACCTTAACCAAAGTAATCTCATCAAAAGGTCTTATTTACAATGGGTTTACACCCCACAGGAATGGATTAAGTTTAAGAACATGTTTTTTTTTCTGGGATACATAGTTCCAAGCCACCACAGCTGGCTTCAGATTCATGTGTTTAAAAAGAGAGAAAAGAAAAGAAATGGGTGCATCTTAGAATGCTCCAAAATAGTGGAAAAGGATGGGGCTCCTGGCAGAGGTC
The DNA here is from genome assembly GCA_029593785.1 of Cabassous unicinctus. Lineage (NCBI taxonomy): Eukaryota > Metazoa > Chordata > Mammalia > Cingulata > Chlamyphoridae > Cabassous > Cabassous unicinctus. The sequence goes on from JAQZBX010013606.1 coordinate 31,236, forward strand.
AAAGCTCTCTGGCAGCTGTATGGAATAGGTGGACACTAGGGCAGCTGGCTGTTAGATTGGCCTCCTAGCCCCTGCCAGCTGGTAAAATTCCCACATCTGTTCGTTCATTCGTTCATTCAAAAAATGCACCAGGCATTGGATGTCATGCCACAGTGGAGGGGGCGGGGGAGACAAGCAACAAGATAGTCCCCAGGTACAGGCAGCTCTGGCCTCAGGGAGGTAGGGAAGGGAGTCGAGTAGCTGCAGAGATTTCCCGGGGGGGGGGGAGGGGGGAGCATGGGGTAAGCCAACGGGGTGCCCTTATGGGCCCTCGAGGTTTTAGGGGTTTGGGAAGGTTTGACCAGCACTCCTGCAGCCCCCTGACTTGGCAGCCCATCCTTTCCTCAGATCTTCGACATCTATGTGGTCACAGCTGACTACCTCCCACTGGGGGCTGAGCCAGATGCCATCACACTGCGGGAGGGCCAGTATGTGGAGGTCCTGGACTCGGCCCACCCACTGCGCTGGCTCGTGCGCACCAAACCTACCAAATCCAGCCCCTCCCGGCAAGGTTGGGTGTCGCCTGCCTACCTGGACAAGAGGCTCAAGGTGCCCGGGTGGCTGGGGTCGGGAGGGATAGCCTGGAGGTCTGGTGGGGCTGGGTCTCGAGCACCTGAGCATCCCAGGAAGCCCAGAGGCTTCTGGGCTTTGCTATTCCCCTAGAAGGGACTGCAAACTGGACCCCCATGGGGGACAGGGTCAGACCCCAGACTTCCTGGCTCCTGCCCATGTCCTGGCCAGGTCCCACTTCCCTCCCCCCATGGTTGGCCCAGGCAGGCTGCCTTATGACCCACTCCTGTTTCTTATCAGCTGTCACCTGAGTGGGGCCCCACCGAGGCCCCTGAGTTTCCTGGGGAAGCCATGTCTGAAGACGAGTACAAGATGAAGCTGAGGTGAGGGCATTGGAGGCTGGGCCATGGGCAGGCTGCTGTCCTCTGGGCTGGGGCCCCATCTCCCACAGCCCCTCACCTCATTTGTAGTCCAGGCTCTGGCCTTTTGGGGATGGAGTTTGAGTCCCGGCCCTACTGTGTTGGGAAGTATGGTTTCCCCTGCAGGACCTCTGGAAAGCTCACTCCACGACAGCCCCCACTGGAGCTGCCTGCTTGGGATGGGGAAAGGAACAGGAACCAGGAGACCCTGACCCCACTCCTGGCTTCCGCAGCTCCCCTCCCTAGGCCTGTCCCAGCCCACAGTGGGCCTCGGGTTGGTGGGATCTTGTCATGGTGGGCTGAGCTGGGTCTGGGCTGAGTGGGAAGGGTTGCCATGTGGCTTTATTGTGGTGGAAGCAGGGAGGGAAGTGTACGATGCCACAGACTTTCTCTCTGCACTGTCCTTCCCCTGTTCTGAAAGTATCTGGCAAGCAAAAATAACAAGGAGATGAAAATAGAAGGGGATGCCGACGAGTCCAGCCTCCTCTGTTTAGCAGATGAAGAAACAGAGGCCCAGAGAGGGAACAAACTCTGCTTCCAATGACCCAGTGCTTGGTCCCAGCAGAGGCAGGAGCAGAGGTCAGGCAGCCTGCCTCATGGTCTGTCCCCGTCTCTCCCTCCCTAGCTCCGTCATCCAGGAACTTCTGAGCTCAGAGCAGGCCTTTGTTGGCACACTGCAGTTCCTGCAGACCCACCATATGCAGCACCTGGAGCGCTCTCCCCATGCGCCATCAGCTGTGGCCAGCCAGAAAACAGTCATCTTCCGCAACATACATGACATCAGCCACTTCCATAGCAGGTGGGTGCCCTGGGTAGAGAGGGCCACTCCCCTGCACCCACGTGCACATAGCGATACCTGCAGGACCAGACCTCACAGCTGCAGGGTGGTGGGTGGGAGGCTGGGCAGGAGCTGGGGAGGGCGGGAACCACTGCTCTCACTCAATAGGCAGCCAGAAGACAGAGGGAACTTCGTCCGTCTGTGCTTAGCTCTGCACTAGGACACACAGAACCCCTCAAGAGCAGGCACATGCTCCTAGCTTATGCATGGCAGTGCCTGTAATATACATACCACTGATGAATGTTCTCACAGGTCCATGCATGGGCTCACACACTTGCACTTGTGTGACAGGCATACAAGTGTGCACACATGCATGGACCCCACACAGCCCAGCAAACTCACTCTCAAAGCTCCCAAGGACCAACAGGAAACTGGCCCTTGGGTAGGACACAGTCTGCTTCCTCCCAAGCCAGAGGGCTCAGGTCTAGGTGGGTGGGCCAGCGAAGGGTGGCAGGTTCTGATGTCAGCCCCATGCCCCTCTGCCATCCTGACTGTGTCCCCCACCATGGCAGCTTCTTGCAGGAGCTGCAGCGGTGCGACACTGACGATGATGTGGCCATGTGCTTCATCAAGAACGAGGCAGCCTTTGAGAAGTACCTAGAATTCCTGGTGGGCCGTGTGCAGGCTGAGTCAGTGGTTGTCAGCACTGCTGTGCAGGAGTTCTACAAGGTGCCCCTATCTTGGGCTGTCCTCTGCTCCCCAGGCCATGTGCCAGCTGAAAGCTGGGCAGACCCCCAGGCTCTCTGACCCCAGCCGTCCTTGGTGGCCCGGGCTGGCCTCCTGTCCAGCAAGCCTCCCTCACCTTCTGTGGCCTTTACCACCCCCCACCACAGCCCAGCCCAGCAGCTTCCTCCTGGGGCCCCAGCTTGCTGAAAGTGATAGGGAGGGCCCACCCCCATAGCGCGATGCTTCCAGAATGGCCGCTTAACTGCCTGAGCCTCAAGTTCCCCACCTGTAAGGTGGTGATGCCAGCCCTGCCACGGAGTGGGTGAGGATGACAGGCTTCGTGCAGTGGGTGTTGCATACGTTCATGCTCCTGGGTGCTGAGTCATCTTCAGGGCTCTGGGTGATGCCAGTCACCATGTAGATTGGATGAGGACTGACAAGGCTGCATGCAGCCAGTGCTACATGTTTGCAAACTCCTGGGATTCACTCCTTCACCTTCCAGGGTTCCCGTCTTGCCTGGCAGCCCCCAGTCCTGGGCAGTGTCCATCTGATTCCTGTCCTCCTCCTCTCCCTGCCCCACAGCCCACTCAGGGCCAGGGTCCTCTGTCATCCCCACAATGTGGGGACCCTGCCTGGGTGGGGGCATTGCAAGGTCCTTCCAGAGATGTGCTTCCAACCTGGAAACCAGCCCTTCCGCTTCTGGCAGAAATATGCAGAAGAGACCCTGTCTGCTGTGGACCCTGCACAGCCCCCACCACCACCCCTGCAGCATTACCTGGAGCAGCCAGTGGAGCGAATCCAGCAGTACCAGGCCTTCCTCAAGGTCGGTGCCGCCTCTCTGCTCCCCTCCTCCTAGAGCCCTATGTCCCCAGCCTCATCTTGGGGCTTGCCAGGGGGCGGGGTCTTGTGTGGGCGGGGCCTAGGGATGGGAGGCGGGGCTCTGGCCTTCACCACCCACCTCTCTGGGTAGGACCTAATCCGAAATAAGGCGCGGAGCCGGCAGAACTGCGCGCTTCTGGAGCAGGCCTATGCTGTGGTCTCCGCCTTACCCCAGCGCGCTGAGAACAAGCTTCATGTGTCACTCATGGAGAACTACCCCGGCACCCTCGAGGCCCTGGGCGAGCCCATCCGACAGGTCTGGGGCTGGCTGGGGTCTGGGCGCAGCCGGTCCAGGGGGAAGGTGAGGTTTCTGGGCACACGGCTGTGGGCTGACAGGAGGACCATACCCCCAGGGCCATTTCATCGTGTGGGAAGGGGCGCCAGGGGCCAGGATGCCCTGGAAAGGCCACAGCCGCCACGTTTTCCTCTTCCGCAACCACCTGGTGATCTGTAAGCCCAAGCGGGACTCACGGACTGACACCTTCAGCTACATCTTCAGGAACATGATGAAGGTGGGAGGGGCTGGTGGGTGGCTGGTGGGCTGCCTTCCAGATGGGCAGAGGTGGGCTCTGCAGGGAGGGAGTACTGGGTTCAGTCCATGGCAGAATCTTGAACTCAGGTGTGGGCAGAGGCTTCCGTGGCCTCGGGATGGCCTAGGGGGCCACGGGCCTCTCCCTGCACTCTTCCGTGGAAACTTCTGGCACAAAGTCCCAGGTTCAGAAGCCGTGTGCCACGTCCTGGATCCTGGATGAGGTCTGGCTGCCCGATCCTACCCGGGTGGACTTACACCCCCACTCCCCACCCTGGCAGCTGAGCAGCATCGACCTGAATGACCAGGTGGAGGGGGACGACCGCGCCTTCGAGGTGTGGCATGAGCGGGAAGACTCGGTGCGCAAGTACCTGCTGCAGGCACGGACGGTCATCATCAAGAACTCCTGGGTTAAGGAAATCTGTGGCATCCAGCAGCGCCTTGCCCTGCCCATCTGGCGTGAGTGCCTCCAGGGCTGGGGCTGGGCAGGTGAAGGGAGGCACAAGGCCAACCCAAGCCCTTTAGCCCCGGCCAGCTGGGTTGGGTGCTACCTGGGCCTGTGCATCCCTGTGTGTCCCTGCAGCCATGGGGTGCCCATGAGGCTCCACTTTTGGCACCCGCTGTCTGGAGTGGGTGCACTAGAATAGACACTTTTTGGGGGGAGATAGCCCAGTTCTCACTCTCAATCAGCTCAGGGTTGGGGTGTAAAGATTCCAGCCTTGTGAGAGCCTCAATTTTCTCAAATTACAGCATGCTCAAATTTGTAGGTGGGATGCCCAGGACCTGCCTCTGCTGGCCCAGCAGACCCAGACTGGCCTCACCAACCTCTGCTGGAATCTTCTGGCCCATTTGGCTTCTGGCCCACACCTCTAGAGAGTGGAAACTCCTGAGCTAGGGCATTAGACTGACCCTGGCCTGAGTGGGAGGAAGAAGACAGGTGGCTCCTGTGGCTTTGGGTTTCCCACACAGTGGGGACCATGAGATAGGCTCTGCCTTGAGGCTCTGAGCCCAGGGCACTCATCCAAGTTGCTGGGGTTCAGGGAATGAGGGTGATCTGGCAGCCCTGGGCCCTACTTTCTCATCAGCAGTGATCTAACAACAGGAGAGGGGCTCTCCTTCTAACATTCTCCTTTCCCACAGTCCCCACCACTCCCCATTATACACCCAGCCTTCCTCACTCATCCATAATTCCCATCTGGCCCCTGGACAAAGAGTCATGAAGGGTGGTCCCCTCCAGCAACAACATCCACTGATGGGGGGCTTTTGAAAAACTATAGGGTGGGGAATCAAATATGACATATTGGGAGACGGGGCAGTGATCTGGTCTATCAGACCCTGCCAGACACTTGTTCAAGGGGTTTTGTAAGTTCTGGATATCTCCACCCACAAAGCTCTCAGAGCCCCATGTGTGTCCCCAGGCTCCCCAGATTTTGAAGAGGAGCTGGCAGACTGCACAGCTGAGCTGGGAGAGACAGTCAAGCTGGCCTGCCGTGTGACAGGCACACCCAAGCCCATCGTCAGCTGGTACAAAGGTAGGCCCCAGTGCCAAGGGGAGCCTCGCCAGATCAGGGGTTCCCAGCCAAGGTTGCTGCCTGCACAGGAAAGAGTGGCCAGGAGAGATGCAGGCTGGGCAAGGCCTGGAACCCAGGGTTCAGGTCAGGTCAGGTGGGCCTGGAGAATCCCCTCAAGCCTCTGTGCTTGAGGGACAGGTCTCCTGGTTCCACTCACCCCACCCCCAAATCAGATAGCCTGGTCAGTGGAGCATGAGTGGATATGGTACGGGACAGAGAGAGAGAGAGTGGTCAGACATGCATTGATGTTTTTAATGCAGTGACCCTGTCCACTGTTGAAAATATTTGTTGAGTACCCAGGCACTGTTGTAAGTGCTGGGGAAACAGCAGTGAACACGACGGACAGATCCCTGTCCAAGGGAGCTGACCTTCTAATGGAAGAGACAGACAATAAATAGATAAATAAATGTATCAGATAAAATCAGGTAGTGATATCACCATGAAGAAAAATAAAACAGGGCAAGGCACAGAGAGTGAAAAGGTGGTCAGGGCAGGCCTCCCTGAGGCAGACATGTCAGAAGAGCTCTGTTTGAGCAACCCCAGAGAGGAGAACAAAGATGAGGCATGAGGCAGGAACCTGTTTTGGGCATTAGAGTCACATTTGTGGCCACATGAGTGGGAAGAGCCACAGAGAATGAGGGTGGTGATGATGCTGGTCCTTGGCCATGGTGGGGATCATGGATTTTACTCTATGTGAGACGGGAGCTGCAAAGTTTGGGAATCCCCAAGACCATCCCCACTTCTTATACCTACTGCAAGTTGGGAGGTGTCTAAAGACCACCTGTAGGTTCAATAATTCATTAGAAGGATTCACTCAGCAAAGATGTTATACTCATAGTTATAGTTTATTACAACAAAAGGAAAGAGATTAAAGTCAGCCAAGGAAAGAGATGCTTAGGGCAGGATCTAGGAGAAACCAGGCAGGAGCTTCCAGTTGTTCTTTCCCAGTGGAATTGTATGCACAGCAATGATGAAGGCTCAGGCTCAGGTGGTGGCAATGGAGGTGGTGAGTGGTGGTTGGATTCTGGATGCATTTTGAAGTTAGAACCAAAGGAATTTACTGATGGATTGTATGGGGGAGGTGTGTGTGAGAGAGGTTGGTCAGGGATGACTGCATATATTTGGTTCTGAATAGGTAGGTGAATGGTGGTTCCATTTACAGAGATGGAGAAGACTGGAAGAGAGGCAGGCTGGTGTGGAGAAAGAGGAGGGGCAGGGGAGAAGGGAAGAGTCAGGTCTGAAGAGGACCTGTAAAGAATTGAAGTGCTCATGAGGTATACAGGTGGAGATGTTGAGGCAGTTAGGAAAGTCTGGAGCTCAGGGGAAGGGTCTGGCATGAGACATAAAATGTGGGCATCAGCACACAGATTGTATTTGAAACCACTGGTTAATATCAGCACAGATTAAGTGTGAAGAGATACAAGTTCTGAGGATTTAGGCTTAGGATTCTCCAACTTTTAGAGTTCAAAGTGATGATGAGAAATTATTAAATGATATTAAGGAGAAGCATGAGAGGTGGGAGGGACAACAGGGGCATGTGGAGACCAGGAAGGCAGTAAGAAAAGTGTATCTAGGAGGAGTGCTCAAGAACACCCAGTGCCACCATTGGGTCCCAGAATTTGCAAGCTACCAATTTGGCCTGCCACAATTTACACACACACACACACACACACACACACACACACTCACACACGTGTCACATGCATATACACACATTGCAGAGACACAAGACCTGTGGGTCAAAGACAAAGACTTCATTACAGCAAAAGCAACAGCCAGAGCAGCATCTTGTCTTGGTTCTTCATGCTCCATTCACAGGACAATGTGATGAGAGCCAGATGTCTCCTGAACGTGTTACACCATAGAAATTTAGGAGGGCTTTATCTTTTCTACTCTGGACATTTCTAGGGAGGGAGACATCTCTAGGTTTACTCTCCTTGAATATATCCTGATACAAAAATTTTTTTTCAAATTAAATCTCAAATGAATTGGTATCTATATTAAATATAAATGGATTAAAATCTTCAAATAAAAGACAGTGTCAATGAATAATAAAACAAAACCCATGTATATGTTACTTATAAGAGATTCACCTTAAATATAAAGTATACAGAAATATTGAAAATAAAAGGATAAAAATGGGTATAAGATGTGTAGGTAAAGAAACCTAACATAGCTATCCTACTATGAGAAAAATTGGATTTCATTCAATACAAGAAATATTATTATAGGTAAAAGGGATATTTTATAATGTATGATATAAAATTCATAATAATCCTGAATTTATATGCAATAAATAACATAACCTTACATCATTTAAGCAAGAACTGACAGAACTAAAGAATAGAGATAGCCATATCCAAATCATAGTTGTAGATTTTAACAAATTCCTCTCAGTAACTGATAGGATAGAAAAATAAAAATTTACTAAGTATATAGGAGATTTGAAAAGCCCAAGTAACAAATTTTACCAAACTTACTTATATAGAACTCTGCACCCAGCAGCTGCAGAATACACATCCCTTTCCAAGGCACATGTAACACTTACCCAAAAAGACCGTGTAGTTGCTTATAAAGCAAGTCTTAACAAATTTAAAGAATGGAAACTATGGAGAATATGTTATCTGAATACAGTGAAATTAAGTTTGAAATTAATAATAATAAAGAAATACTCTGAGAGTCTCCCCAAATGGTTGGAAATTAAGTAATAAAATTCCAAACAAACATTTTAAACTTGGCTGTAAATGCCATCACTCAGATTTGAATTGTGCAGGAATGTGTGATACCCATGGAAAATTGTTTTCTAATACATCCACCCCATTTCTCCATGATTCTAGCCCCTGGTGAATTTTATCAAATGTATTCCACTCCACTGGTCATTCTGATTAATCTGGCTGACACTAACTGGGACCAAATCAGTTTGGTGGGTCTCATGTAGCATTTATTTAATCCAAGCAACAGGATTAATCCAACATGCAGTATTAACCTCAGCCATGCTCAGATCCAGCAAGCTGAATAAATCCCATAAAGCCT
>JAQZBX010013607.1:0-10791 GCA_029593785.1 Cabassous unicinctus
TGTAGACTAGGGAGGGCTGAAGTCAGGGAAGAGTTTGTGAAGGAGGCGCCACCAGATTCAAGTCTTAAAGAACAAGTAGGAGACCCTGGCATTCATCCATTCCTTCATTCTTTTGTCAATAATTTGTTGAGCACCAACTGGAAGCCAGTTATTGAGGGAAGCCCTGGGGCTACAGCATCAAACAAGATGGAAATAGTCCCTGCCCTCATGGAACTTCCAGTTGAGGGGTTCTAAGCTGAGGAAGCTGCATGAACCAATGTTGCTGTCTCTGCCGCTTCCTAGCTGTGTGACTTTGGGTAAGTTAACTAACTTACCTGAGCTTCTTCAACTGTAAAATGGAGACAATAATACCCAAGTCAGAGTGCTATTGTGAGGATCCAAAAAGAGAAGGATGTGCAGAGCCTAAGCCAGTTCTGGCCCATGGCAGAGAGGCTGTAAAAGTTGCCCTCCTTCCCTTCCCATCAACCCCAGGTGGCAATTCTATCTTCAACCTGGGAGCTCACCTATGCCATCTGGTCTCGTTAATGTTTGCTCATTACCTGGCACAACTAAATCATCTGGTGTGACAGTTTGAATTTGGTGTATCAAAAAAAAAAAAAGATTATGTTTTTGAACTAATCCATTCCTGTGGGTGTGAGACCCTTTGATTGTATTAGATTTGGTTAAGGGACCTTGATTATATCATTTGATTAGATCACTTTTGATTGGACTACATCAGTGAGGGGTGACATAGGTTGGGTCTCTGCCCTCTTGCTGTGTCTTACATAAACTGAGAACACACAGAGAGACACAGAGTAAAAGGAAGCCACCATTTTGACCCTGCCATGTGAAGAGGACTAGAGGATCGCTAGCAGCTGAAGCTGAGGCAAGAAGCCCCCAAGAGTCAAAGGCTCCTGGAGCAGCTCAAGGCTAAAGAGACGAGCCATATGCCTGATCTCCCACAGCTGGGCTCAGGGAGCAAGCAGAGCAGCCAAGGCTGAGAAAGGAGGTCTGGAAAGAGACAAGCCATATGCCTGATCACCCACAGCTGAATTCCGGGACAGGGTTAGCCTTGAGGGGAAGGCAGGGACCTCAGCAGAGATTGGCTGCCACCTTACCACGTGGCAGGACCGATAGCTGACTTGTGTGAGAAAGCATCTCTGATGGTACCTTGATTTGGACATTTCCACAGACTTGGGACTGTAAGCTTTTACCCCTAATAAATCTTCCATTATAAAAGCCAACCCATTTCTGATATTTTGCATTGGCAACTTTTAGCAAACTAAGATATCTGGTCTGGAGCAATCATATCCCTTCCCCAGAAGGCATTTGTGGGACAGTCATGGCCCGTTTCTCCATGACTTTTCCTGAATGTGAGCCCTAATCTTCCCCAGCACCTCATGAGCTGCTCACGGATGTCCCCACCAGGCCGCCATATCCCAGCCCTGCTCAGTCCCAGACACTGAGGTATCGCTGCAGGAGCCTGCCCTGGGAATAGGACTGCTCATGCCTGGAATTCACCTTCCCTTTGGCATTGTATCTCCAGGGCCTCCCTCAATAACTGGCTTCCAGTTGGTGCTCAACAAATTATTGACAAAGCAATGAAGGAATGGATGAATGTCAGGGTCTCCTACTTGTTCTTGGTAAGACTTGAATCTGGTGGGCAGCACTCCAGGGCCTGGAGAGAGTGCCCCAGTCCTATCCCCAGAGAGTCGCATTTCCTGGGGGTCTGTAAGCAGGCCCTGAGCCTGGCCTCTCCCTCCATCTGGCTCACCTGCTTGCCAATTAGCCTGACCGCTGGGCAAAACCAGTGAAGTGGCTTGGTTGGCACTCTTCCCACCTGGCTGGAGGGGGTGTGTCCCCATGTTCTCCAGCCTCCCCACTCTGCTCCATCCTTAAAGTCCCTTCCTTGGCCCTGGGTTGTCTGTGCTCCAATGGGGTGCAACCAGTTGGTGCCACAGAAGCTTGTGGTTTGAAAACAACCCCTGGAAACTAGTTGCTCTGGACCTAGCTCCAGGCTCTGTCTTCCATTGAAAAGAAACCCCATTTATGAGTGTGTCTCAGGGCACGGTACTCCCTAGGCTAGGGCACCCCACAAGTCAGCCATTGGTGACCATGAAAAGCCCAGAGGCCCCTTAGAGCTCCAGGGACCTGGGGTCCTCCCCAAATGTAACTGCATTATCAGAATCACATGGGAAGCTTGTAAAAATTATAGATTATTCTAACAGAGAGTGGGGCCCCAAATCTGGCTGTTTATTCATGTACTTGTTCACTTAACTCTCCAGGTGATTCTGTGGCACACCCAGATTCAGATTTAGGTCTCCCCATTTTACCGATAAGGAAACTGAGGCTGCAAGAAGGAGAGGCTCACCCAAAATTTTTCAGGAAATCAGTTTAAGAAGAACCTAGGTCCCTGGTCTCCTGGGCTGAGAGAGAACAGGCCATGCTGCTTTCAGAATGAGAGGAAGGTGGCTTCCTTGGGCTCCGGAATCCGACAGGGTCCAGGTTGGAAGCCAGTACAGTCACTTATTAACCTTTCTGAGGCTCAGTTTCCTCATCGGTAAAATGGGTTAAAACCGTCCCCATAGAGTTGCAGGGATTAGAGGGAATGAGGAATAAAACCTCGCGCAGAGTGCCTGGCACATAGTAGGAGCACAATGGACCTGAGTTTCCTCCCTCTTTTCACTTCCTGGACTTGGACAGAGGAGCTGGGTGATCCTGGCTCTATTACTGTCTTGCTGTGTGACTCAGGCAAGTCGCTCTCCTTCTCTGGGCCTCCAATGGGCATCAGTGGATAAAACAGGAGAGTTGGGTCTAAGACCACATCAGGCCTTGAACTCTCCTAATTCCTCAGAGACGCAAATAGATCTCAGAGCAGGCGTGCCCCGTGTGACCCTGGAGAGTGGCGAGAGAAGCAAGAACACTGACACTAAGTCCCCTGTGACTCCCCATTCCAGCCACCTCCAGGGAAGCCAAGTGCAAGCCGGGAAGATTTCTCCAGAGACAACCACCCCCTTGTTGCAGGGTCTGGGTCCAGCATTGAGATCTTACCCCTGCAAAGCAAACTGGCCTTGCAGCCATCAAGTGGCTGGAAAGCGAACAAAAGCAGCGGGGTCTGGAGGCCAGGCCCCCCGGCCAGGCAGGCGCAGCCTGCCAGGCTCCCCTGCCCCAGCCCTGAGGGAGAATGCACCCTTTGTCCCCCGCTGGCTCTTGTCTGGCCCGGGTTCTGGGGCTGGGAGAGTGGCCTGACAGGGCCTTCTGGAGCCTCCAAGCAGCTTTCCCAAGGGAAAAGGGCTGCAGGGGCAGCCGGGTGTCTGGGATGGGACCTGATGGAGGCAGGGCAGGCTCCCCTCCCCTCAGGGAACTGCGGGAGGAGAGGGGATGGGGGGTCTGAGATTTCTCCCACCTCTCTTTCCCTCTCCCCCTCATCCTTCCTCTCTCGCATCCTTCCTGGCCCCCTCAATGGCTCCCTTTCTGTTCTCTCTCTCCCTGTCTCCCTCACTGCCGTGTCTCTACCTCCCTTTTTGCCCTACTCCACCTCTCTGTCTCTCTCTTGTCTCTGACTCTCACCGAGTCTCTGTCTCTTGCTGCCTTTCTGTCTCTCACGGTCTCTCGCTGTCTCTCTCATTGCCTGTGTGTCTCTGCCTCTCCGTCCCTCTCCTTCCCCTTCCCTGGCTGCCCCCGCCCCATGCTCACCGTCTGTCTGTCCATCCCTACAGGTACAGGTTGTGGGTGGACAGCTGCTCAGAAATGTTCGGCGGCCTGGACATCTGCGCTGTCAAAGCCGTCCACAGCAAAGACGGCCGGGACTACATCATTGAGGTGAGGAGGGGGCAGTGGGTCCTCCCAGGCTGGTCGGGCCCCGGGAGGGATCCAGACCCGGCTGGTGGCCTGGGTCCTTGCTGCCCAAGCCTCGGTGAGCGCCTATGAAGGTGTCTTATGACCACCCTCACCCACCTCTTGCTCCTCACCCTTGCTTGCATCTGAAGCTTTCGGGCATCCTGGAGCCACAACTGCCCAGGGGCTCTAAAATGGGCCTCCAGAGCCCAAGGTTGTAAGGTATGACGACTTTTCCCAACCTGTGGGTTCTAAGGGTAGGAAAAGAGCACCAGGCCAAGAGTCAGCAAGCTGCTGCCCCATGGGACCTCTTCAATTTCCTCCCTCAATGTCCAAGTGTGTAAAATGGGCACACTTCCCCAGTTGCCATTCAGAGAGCCCATCATTTGTTCACTCCTGTGGGCCAAGCATGGATGTGGCTGTGGTGATACAATCATAACGAGACATTCATGGTGTTTGCAGAGTGACAGGGAAGAAGGATGATAGACAAGCAATGGCAGAGGGTTGGAGGTTAGGAAAGGGGACCCAGTCATGCCAGGGTATGAATGGAGGGAAAGGTGGGGAAATACAATCGTAAGAGAGAAAGGCTGGCAGAAGGAATCTCTCCCATGACCCCCACCCCCTGCACCCCATGCTTCTCACAGGCCCACAATCCACTGCTCTCCTCCAGGACTGTCTCCCCATGTCTCTGTAGTTCTCCAGTCCTCCTCACCCAACACCCCACCATTCCGCATGTGCGCTTCCCCCAATCCCACATGTCTCTCTTGATACCACAATCCTTCCCCACATACACAATGCCCCTTCTCTGCCCCGCCCCCACGCCTCCCCTACCACCACCACCAGCTCATGGCTCTCCCATGGCTTTCCCCTGAAAATGTACCTCTGGCCTGAGAGTTCTCCCTTCTCTCCCAACTTCACATCTCCGAGCCCACACCTTGCAGTGTGCCTTTCAGCTCTTTCCTTCTGTGACCTTCACCTCAAACCACAGCCAAGGGACAGTGCTGACACAAGGCCAAGACACGTGAGGGAGAGCTCTGTGGCTGCCCTCTCCCCAGGGTGTGGGTAGCTAATAGGAAGCACATGGCTGGGGTGACCGCAGAGCCAGCCAGGCCTCCAGTCCCTCGTGTCTGCCCTGCTCGCCAGGGACCCACGCTGTGGCAGGACCTGGTGACACCACAAGTGGGTGGCCCTGCTCTTCTCCATCAGCCATGCCAGGAAGGCTTTCGCACCCATGCCCAGGGAGTGGCCACCCCACAGGAACGGGGTTGGGGGAGATCCCAGGATGGACAGTCTCTTGAACCCTCCTCAGAAAAGCCACATGACTCCCTCGGGATGAGACGCATCTATATTTGTAGATCCAGTCCTACTTTGGAAAACAGCTCTCCTCTCAAGCCCAGGAACTGCCTTCCCTCTGGCTGCCACCCTATCTGAAATTCCCCATTTCCCCCTTCTCAGGAGAGACATGGAAGGGCTGGGAACAGAGTGATTGGCCTTTCACACTTGCTCCGGAGCCAGAGTCAGGCTGCTACCCTCCTGAGAGGAACCCTGGGAGCTTCAGAACATGGGTGAGCCCAGGGTCACCCTGCCTGGGCCCCCAGGTCTCCTGAGACCCCCACCTGGCCCTCCTGTCTCTGCACCACCTCACGGAGACCACCAGACCTGAACCCCACTTCTGTACATAGACTCACTTATTCATTCATTCACTATTGAGCCCATCCTCTGGGCCCCAGACCTCGAGCTGAGTGGTGGCAGTGAGCACAACAGCAGGGACCCTGCCTCCTGGAGCTTCTATTCCAGAAAGATGACTGGTAGTCAGCAGCTCAAGGGAGGGCCTTTCCCCTGGACTCCCTTCCCCTGCCCCGTAGGAATGCCCTTCTCCTGGGCGTTGGCTGTCTCTCTCCCTGTGAGCTCCAGGCGCCTCTGGGTCGCCAAGGCCTAGGCCAGGGCCCAGTGGGCCCTGAGGGCTCAGGGAGTGCTCCCTGGGGGACAGGAAGAGAAAGGCAGGGAAAAAGGACTATCAGTGGGCTCCACAGGAGAACTGCACGTGCAGGGCCGTGACATTCGTGTAGACACGTTAGCTAAAGGAATATACTTTTCCTTTTCTATTTTTTATGCAGTAAAAAATACCAAGTATCATGTCTACCTTCTAGAAAGCTTCAGAAGGCCTTTTGAGGCCATGCAGGGCCCCCAAGATCTAATTTAACTGGCACCAGTGGGCCAGTTAGAGTGGCCCCAGCAACAAGGTTCAAGAGAACTGAGCCTTCACCTATGAAGAAAAGCGTTTTAGGAGCATGGGCTCCAGAGGGAGAAAAGGCTGGGTTTGCGCCCTAGTTCTGCCATCGGGTGACTTCAGTTTGTTCATCTCTAAAATGGCGTTCACAGCACACATATTTCATAGGACTAAATGAGATCATGCAGCCAAGCGTCTGGCTGATAGGAAGTGCCCCATTATATTAGGACCCATTTATTTAGTGAGTGCTCACTACGTGTCAGGCAAAGCACTTGCCGCAACAGAATGATTTGGGTTCAGTCACACAAGTTAGGGTTTGAATCCAGGCCCGTCTGACCCCAAATCCTCTGGATGTTCACATATAGAGCCTCTCTGGAAGTTGTTACATCTAGTCAGTCTGACTCCCTGTTCAGTGCTCTCCCTAGTAAAAGACCTTGCCTCTCTGAATTTCCTCAACTTTGGCTCTTAGGAAGAAGAAACCCATACCCGTGGGCCCAGGCTCCCTGCCTCCAACATTCAGAAGGTCAGGGATGAAAGGCCTTTCACATTAAAAAAAAAAAAAAAAAGTAAAATTAGTGGGTTTGGACATTGAAAAGCAAGAAAACAACTTCTCAGAAATGTTCCAGGAAAAAAATAAAAGATGGCTTTTCAGATTTTTTTCCCCTCAGAAACATGACAGGGTTGTTTCTCTTGCTTTGGGGTTTAGGTTGGGGCAGGGGCAGATGGGGAGCTTGTTACCAGGAATATAAAAGGTGTTTTCCCCTAGTAAGGAAAAAAAAAGCAGAGCAGAGCCAAATATGCTGCCCCCTCTGTGGTGAGGATGGAAAACTTGTGTGAAATGTTTTATGAAGATCTTCACGGTGAAATGCTCGGGGGAAAGACCCCTGAACTTGCCCCCGCTGACCTGTCAGAGGAATGACATTGCTCACTGGAAAAATGTTTCCCTGGGGAGACCAGAGCGTCCACTTCCTTTGGCTGTGTCCACCGTGGGGACTCCAAAATTCTCTGACCTCGGGTTCCTCTTGGTGGCTGTTTTCCACTGCAGAAGCATAGGAAACAGAAACCAGAGCAGAAAGAGGTGGGCAGGGGCCGGGGCAGAGAGGGCAGGTAGGGAGTAGAAAGCTTGTCTACCTTTGGGACAGACCCCACTGTTCCAACAACTCAGCCAATGTTGGCCAAGGGCCTGTGCCAGGCCCTGGGATCCCAGGATGTCTTAGACCCAGGCCCAGCCCACAAGGAGCTCAATTTGGGGACAGTTTTCAGGATCTTGCTAGAATCAGCATTTATGTCCTTGAGTTTGCTTTTCAGCTTCCCAACCACAGCGGGTCCTTTAGACTCACAAAGCCCTACAAGCCCCAGCTGGAAAGATCTTAGCAGTTGTCCAAACCCCTCAATTTACAGTAGAAATTTTTTAAAACAGCCCTAAAGGAAAAGCGGCTTGCCCAAGATCACACAACAAGTCTGTAGCAGGACCTAGGCTTGGAACCCAGGTTTCCTGTTCCCAGAGAGCTGTTTCAGTTGTTGGTGAGGATTAGCCTGATGAAATGGAAAGAAAAACATGGGCTTGCTAGCAACATGTCCTTGAACTGGCCACTTCTTTGACCCTCAGTTTCCTCATCATTACAATGATAGTAATAGCATCTGCCTCAAAGACCTATTCTGAAGCTTGTGGGAGATCATCCACACCCAATGCTTAGAACACAGTAAGTGTTCAATAAAATATAGCACTTATTGGCATCCTTGGCATCCATGTGAGCAGGGCTTATTGCAAGGATGGTTCATTCCTCCATTCATCAGGTATTTATCGGGGGCCTACCTGTCTAACAGGACTCAGGGCCCAGCCCTGACCTCAGGGGTTCACAGTCTGATTGGGGAGGCAGACAAGTAAAGAGGAGGTGGCAGCAGTGTGGGGAAGCCCTCCAGAGGGACAAAGTGAGGACTACCGGAATAGAGAGGGGAGGCACAGTCAGGGGGGCTTCCAGAGGAAGGGCTCGCTCCGTGTTCCCTGATGGCTGAGAAGGAGTTAGCCTCATAAAGAGTAGGCAGAGAGAATGGCACACACAAGGTCTTGGATGAGAGAGAGACCTAATGAGTCCAAGGCTTGGGAAAGGAGGAGAGACGAGAGTGGGCTTGAGGGGGCTGGGTTCCCACAGTGGCAGAGAGAGGGTGAGAGTGACAACACAGCTGTTTCACAGGCCACCAAGCCTGACTCCCTCGCGGCCTCTGGATTAGTGGCCTATGTGATGTTGGGCAAGTCACTTCCCACCTCTGGGCCTCAGTTTCCTCATCTGTTATAAAAAAAAAAACAACAGGATAGGCTCCTAGGATCTCCCAGGCCCTCTCCCCAGATAAGAGCTTTGCTTCCTGTGAGAAACAGCCCGGCTCCCTGTGGAATGGGTTTTGCCCCAGGCTTGTGTTCTGCCAAGGCCCTGGAGAACAGGCCTTTCCTCTTTCCTCTTCCCTCTGAATCCTGGGTCAGCTCCAGGCCGTGTCATTTCTGTCATAATTGAGCCCCCACCTTCACTGTTTCCGGCTTTGTGGAAAGCCTTGACCTTGGGCCAAAGGAGAAGAGGTCAGCTCTGACCCTGGCGGGGGCCAGGCTGGGAAAGGAGGGGGTGGACACCAGCTCCCCAAAGAAAAGTGCAGAAAAGGTCAGCAAAGACTCCCTGGCCGTTGCTTGTGCTGCTGTAGTTCAGGGAACGTAGGCTGAATAGAACTTAATCCAATCGAGTGGATTTAGATTGAACTGAAGGGAGCTGGAGGGCTCTGAGGGGCCCATCCCAGCTGGAGTGCTGGGCTGGGGGGTTTGCCGTGGAGAACATCGCCATCTAGTGGTCACTTCAGGCCTGCGCCCTGAGCCAGCGACCCTGGCATGGGGATCCTTCAGCCCTCCTTTCTCTCACCGCAGGTGATGGACAGCTCGATGCCCCTGATTGGAGAGCACGTGGAAGAGGACAAACAGCTGATAGCCGACCTGGTGGTCTCCAAAATGAGCCAATTCCTGATGCCAGGGAGCACAGTGTCCTCACCCCTGAGACCGTGGGTACGGTCCCTGGGAGCAAAGGAGACTTTGTGTCCCTGAGAAATGCTGGACCCACGGGAGATAGCCGCAGGCAGGAGCCACCTTGGGGATAAAGGAACGGGGCGTGGGCAGAGGCTGGGCGGAGGGGAGTGCTCCCCCCCTGTGTCCTGTAGGTCACCTTGGGAGCCTCTGCAGGGGCCATTCCTCCCTCCACCTGGGGAGGAAAATCTTCTAGCAACCGGACTTTGGTCTGTGGGCAGGTATTATTAACATAAGAAGTCAGTTGTCCCTTCTATGCCCTCCATCCCGAGCCTGAGCTGGAGTGTGTGTGTGAGTGTGCACATGCCCTTTGTGTGCTCCCAGGGTACCAGTCAATAGACTATTGTATCTTCCATTTTCCCATCCCCCAGACTCAACAAGCTCCTGCGTAGCTCCTCGCTTCCACCATCCCCACCATCTGGATTACCAGATATTTCTCCAAATAATTTGCTAGCACCCCCAGCCTTCAGGAAAAGCAAGGCTCAAAGCCTGCTTCTCACTTTCCCACAAAAACGAATCCATAATAATAGCAGAGTAATAATGGTCACCCTTGAGGAGGTGGCTGCCACGGAGGGGACAGGGGTGGCCTTACGGGGTCCTGGGAATGTGCTTGTCTTGGTCTGGGTGGTGGCTATACAAATGCACACATATGTAAAAAATCACTGTGCTGAACACTTGAGTTGTGTGCTTTTTATGTAAGTTTTACCCTAATAAAAACAAAACAGAAGAGCTTCAATTTCCCCCTAACCCCCAAGAGAGTAAGTGGCTGTGGTGATCCCAGTGGGTTTCTCTTCTCTTTTCCTGCTCTAGGTACCACAGACTAAGTCGGCAAAATCCCCCGGGCAAGCGCAGCTGGGGCCTCAGCTCGGCCAGCCGCAGCCACGCCCGTCCCCCCAAGGTACGACCTGCGACAAGCCATAGGGAGGATGTTGAAGTGTGTTGTGCAAGCCACATGTCATTTCCAGAAGGCAGCCTGGAAAATTCATCTTAAAATACTTTATCCCCAGACATGTGCCCCGACTCCATGTGCAGAACGGAGGGGGCGAGGAGGTTTGTTGTCCTCTCAAAGTCAGGAAAGGAGGCAAATGTATTAAGTGCCTAACAGGTGCCGGGTACTGGACTAGGTACGCGCTCACTGTTTTCTCACTTTATCCCCCCAACCTCTCTGCAAGGAAAACATCAGTGTTTCCTTTTTACAGAGGTGGAAGTTGAGACTTGGAAAAGTTGTTTGCCCAAGGAGACACAACAAGAAACGGCAAGTGTACAAGTCTGGCCTTTCAGACCTTCCAAAAGTTTCCTAGCCACCAGTGGTGCCTGATTATAGATTTGTGAGCCAACCAGCTAGAAAGCAAGGGGGAAAAAAATAAAATAACAGGATGTTATGTGTAAGTGCCAATTGATATCCTTCCTCAAAAAAACTTTCCAGCATTACTGCGTAAATGTCACCATTTATTAGGGAAGGGATCAACGATTAATAACAAGATGAAAAGAAATGGTGGCAATCATTTAAGTAACTGAGTGTCGGCTGCTTGGGTATTCTCACAGGCCAGGGAGAAAATCCACCCTGCACAGGCCCGAGGCTGCAGAGCAGCTTTTCATCCAGGAGCCACAGCAGCAGACTCTTCAGATAATCTTGACTTAATACTGTGATGCTGCCTATGTATTTATACTCATGGCCTCAGCA
>JAQZBX010013607.1:10891-39719 GCA_029593785.1 Cabassous unicinctus
TTTCTCTGAGCCTCAGTTTCCACAGTGTTAAATGAGGAAATGAGCAGTTGCCACCTTTAGGCATTGGGAGGTGTCCATGAGATAACGCGGGTGATGCCTGGGTTAGCAGTAGAACTGAGAGGTTTTAGCCTTACTAGTAAAATCTTAGTATTGAGTTGTGCGTTACTAATACTTGGAATATATGTATTGTTTTCAGTAATTATTATAACTAACACAGCCCATTGCCCACCAACCTGGCAATTATTCTATAGTTATTAATTTTCAAAACCTGTTTATTCGTTGCCATCCCTGGCTCTGCCCTGCCCCCCCCCTTTCCCACCCTGCCTCAGGACCTACTTTTTAAAACACATTTGAGCAGAGCTCTTCTAAAACAGAGATCTACTGTATTCTGGTTTCCTCCTCTGGCCCAGAGTAGAGGCATGCTTGATAAAGAGATATTATTTTAAGGGACATGCGGCTAAACACACTTTTAGCGAGTTGAAAAACAATCAATTTAAAACCAATTAAGGTAATTAGAGAAAATGCCTGCTGAATTAACATTCAGATTTAAAATAACAAGGCTAATAAAAAACAATGCTTTCATTGAATTCCCCAAATAACAAGATCACATCATTAACTTGTTTTCGAAGTCAATGTTCATTTTCAACTCAGTAAAAATGAAGTTTTCTTTCAATGAACTTCATCATTTTTCAGCACCAATCCTGTGCCTAGGCAAATATTTTCTATATGTAAGTTAATATTTTTTTGTATGTGTTCAACTAAAAACTACTAAATTGCTTGCTTTGCCAAGTAGCTGGAAGAAATAACTAGGGTGTCTCTTGATGAATCCCAGGTGTATAATAGGGACTCAAAAAACAGTTAACAAATGAATGAATGAGTATTCAGATTTTGCAAGACACTATAGGCTAGTGAGGGATAAAACTTAAAGAACAAGTAGAAAACAGATGTTTTCTTTTACCTGCAGTGGGTTTAAAAAAAAAAAAAAAAGTAAGCCAACATTTAAAACTCAAGAGCTTTTGCATTAAAAAAAAAAAAAACAACTAGATTCCCTGCCTCTCTTGATAAAGCAAAAGGTCTAGAAACAATGGGCCTGCTGTTCCTACAAAGCAACTGTGCCTGCAGCTGGGTGATAGCTTACCTTTATAGGCATGGTCTCCACCATTTGCCTCAGGCCCTACTCTTCCCTACTGTACTCCTAGCGTCAATTGCCATTTTCTTCAGGCTTAAACCTCTTTAAAGAAATAGTACTCTGAATTCATGTTTTTATCTCAAGTGAGTAAATTTTTAAAAGCCAAATGATTTTTCCTGTTTTATTTATTAATATGTACCTATCTGGCCCAACAGGAGTTTGAGTTGGAGATCAATGGATCCTCCAATTTACTGAGACCTACAGTCAGGAAAGAGATAAAGAATCAGGCAAAGCCATGTGCATTCAGTTGCTAAACTGGAGCTGTAATTTAATCCAATTAATTTTTTTTTTTTTTTTCAATTTAATCCAATTTAGAAAGTGTTCCCCAGGCTCACAGAATGTTCAAATTGGAAGGGATGTTTGACGTATAGCCCCACCCTCCTTATTTTACAATCGATGACCTGGAAGCCCAGAGAGGAGAAGTGACTTAGCAAGTTGATGGCAACGCTTGAGATAGGACCTAGAGCTCCTGGCACCAGTGTGATGCCAGGACCAGCAGGCATGCAGGTCATGCTCTCTACCAATGTGCCCAGTCGAGGTGACAACAGAGTGGGGAGGTTGGGGCTGAAATCTCGTCCTTGCTCCACTTGCCAAGCCGAGCACCTGACTCAGAGCAGCTTGCACGGGAAGAAGGGCACTTGTTCTTAATTTGCGACTTGTACCTTAAGTTTTTTCCCTCACTAGCCTATAGCACCTTGCAAAATCTGAATACTTGTTCATTCATTTATTAAGTATGTTTTTGAGTCCCTGTTTTACATCTGGGATTCATCAACAGGAAGGGCACCTTACTTAACTCACGCAAAGAGATCTGGGTTTGAATCTTGACTCTTCCCCTTATAAGTCACCTCTTGAACAAATCACTGTATATCCGAGACTCACTGTCCTTGTAAAACCGGGGACCATCGCAACGCTTAATGCTCAGAGCTGTTGTGAGGCTGCCCAGCCCAAGGCTGGAAGGTAGCAGTGCTCAAGAGAGTCTTGTTGAGCTCAAAGGAGCTGAAGCCACGTTGCTAAAGGGTTTCAGAGGTAGGCTCCTGCACATTTTACCTCTCAGTCCCCTGACCCGTGTGAAGGATCTGCAGGCAGCCAGCTCCCAAAAGGGCAGGGCGAGATAACCACGGAGTACCCCTCTCTCTCCCAGGGGCAGGCAGGAAGAGACCCAGCAGGCAGGCAGCCTGCCTTGGAGGGTGAGAAGGGTGCACCTTGCTTGCTTAAGGCCTTGGAATTCCATTCAAAGACATATTTGGGTGACTAAAAGATCCCTAGCATTTGCAGGTGAAAGTATGTGAGCTCTGCACAGTGACAGTGAGAAGCCAAGATCCTCTTTTGCTTTCAGAGGCTACACCATGTAGTCATGAAACCCTATGGGATGAGAAGAATAGTATCTTCCCCCACCCCCAGCCTCTCATCTAGAGTTTTGAAAGTTCTTAGAAAAGTTTAGAGGGCTACCCAAAAGGGGAATTCTTTCCATTGTTTCAAAATGAAAGCATCTTCAGTGTGGCCAGTATCAGTGCGCATAAAGAAGGGCATTGCAGTCACTCCTAATCCCATCCCTTTCGTACCCATTGTTTAAGGCCTTGCTACCCAAAGGCAGGTGTGCATCAGCAGAACTGCGGACCCCACCCCAGAATCAGAATCTTTATTTTAGTGAGCTCCCCTGGCGCCCCGTGCAAGTTGGAGTCTGAGCCCTGCTGGCTCAGTGTATATCCTTCCAGGCTTTCTTTTTCTCAGAGCTTTATACATCCAAGCCAAAATGGAATCAAACTGTGTGTATTGTTTTGTAAGCTGCCTTTTTCTTGTGACCATATATATTTAGCACATCTTAGCAACGATCTTCCATGCCATTTGATATTATCCTACCACTGCATATGTGATGACCACAGCATGTCCCACTGTGTGGAGGTATCGCTAATGTTTCCGTCAGTTCCCCCCGAGTCGGGCATTTACATTGTTTTCAGCTCCACACTGTTATAAAAAAAAAAAGGTGGTAATGAACATCCTTGAAGTGACGTTATTTGTGGAGAGCCATCTTTATCTTCAGGAAAATTAGCAATATTTTTCTCCCTGTAGGGGGCCCTCGCCAAGCTCAGTCTCCTCAGCCCCCGAGGTCTGGAAGCCCCTCCCAACAGAGGCTCTCCCCACAAGGCCAGCAGCCCCTGAGCCCCCAGTCCGGGTCCCCGCAGCAGCAGAGGTCACCGGGGTCCCCGCAGCTGTCCCGGGCATCCAGCGGCAGCTCACCAAACCAGGCCTCCAAACCAGGCGCCTCACAGTCCCGGCCCCCCGTGCAGGGCCGCAGCACCTCCCAACAGGGTGAGGAGTCCCAGAAGCCATCACCACCCCACCCCCACCTCAAGTAAGTGCTCTGGGAATCGGGAAGGATGTAGTGCGGACAATGTGGGTAGAGCTGAGCTGACTCAGGACCAGGGACGCGGAGACAGAGGAAGGCCCAGTGAGGCCTCAACTAGACTTTAAGTAGACACAGGCTTGAAGACAGAACTTGGGCTAGAGGAGCCAGCATGGTGAGGGCATAGATTAGGCCCCACCGTGACCCACCGGATGTACATGTATCAGTTCTCTTTTGCTGCATAACAAACCACCCTGAAACTTAGTGCCTTAAGAAAGCAGCCATTTGTTCATAGTTTTGTGGTTCAATACTTTGTTCTGAGCTTGGCTCGGCTGGAAGGTTCTTTTGCTGTTCTCTTCTTTAGGATTAGCAGATAAAATACAGAATGCCCAGTTAAATTTGAA
The DNA here is from genome assembly GCA_029593785.1 of Cabassous unicinctus. Taxonomy (NCBI): domain Eukaryota; kingdom Metazoa; phylum Chordata; class Mammalia; order Cingulata; family Chlamyphoridae; genus Cabassous; species Cabassous unicinctus. Next base: position 14,829 of record JAQZBX010013607.1, read on the forward strand.
TTGCAGGTTAACAGTGAATAACTGAGTGTAAGTATGCCCCAAATATTGTGTGAGATATACTAAAAAAAAGTATTTGTTTTTTTATCTGAAATTCAAATGTACTGCATGTCCTGTATTTTTATTTGCTAAATATGTTCAACCCTACTCTCCTGGACCACCCACATGGCTATAGTCACCTGACAGCTCAACTGGGGCTAGATGGTCAAAGAGGACCTTACTCACCTATCCGGCTACTGGTGCTGGAGGGAGAGCCGGGCCGCCCTCTCATGGGGCCTCATCCTCCATCAGGCAAGGGCCAAGGCTCCTCGTGGTAGATTTAGATTGCATTCCATAAGGTTGAAAGGAGAAGCATCAAGGCCTCTTGAGGCCCAGCCTTGGAAGTCACACAATAGCATTCCATCCCATGCTTTGGGCCAAAGCAAGTCAATGGCCAACCCCAGACTTAAGATGTGGGGAAATAGACTCTACCTCCTGGTGGGAGGAATAGCAAAGGCACCTTGCAAGGTTACTGTAATAGCTGAATGTTGTACGTAATGTGCCAAGTATCACAAGTGAATGCTTGGTTGCTAGTCTAAATATCAGTATTTTAAGTGGGTTCAACCATCCGGCTTTCAGGCAGGCCTCCAAGACTCATTTCTCTTGGGAGTCTCGGCCTTGTCTTCCCCAACCACTTGCCTTTCTGTTTCAGCAAGTCCCAGTCCCTGACTAACAGCCTCAGCACATCCGACACCTCCCAGCGTGGGACCCCAAGTGAAGACGAGGCCAAGGCCGAAACCATTCGCAACCTGAGGAAGTCCTTCGCCAGCCTGTTCTCTGACTAACCCGTCCAGGCTGGGAGTGGGGAGTACTATGTTACACTCTCACCCTCCTGCCTCATCTCCCTTCTCAGCCTTGGTTCCCGATGGGAACAGAATGGAGGGCCTGAGAAGACACTTTCTAAATGCCTTTGATACAGGAACTGACTATGTATTTGTGTTCTCATTTCTCTTTCCCATGATGTTCCAACATTGTTCAACTGAGTGGTGGGCCTTTGAAAGCCTCCAGGTTCCTCAGAAAGGGGCTTAAAAATAGGCACCACATCCCCTGTCCACCCAGATGCTTGCTTCCCTGCCCCAGTAACCAAGTGAGATATTGATTTGTGGATAGTTTTCACATTTCTTGTTAGTGTTTTGCTTGCCTTTGGGTAAAGGCCCCTTCTAGGTCCTCCCCCACATCCAACAAATGCAGACACTGTAGTTGGTCCTCAGCAATATATGAGGCAATAATCTTTTGACGGTGTTTTGCCAACAAAAGGAGAAAAGCCCAGGAAACTACTACCTACCCTTGCCAGTTCCATCCACCCTCAAGAGTCCTTCCCTCAGACCATGCAGGCCAAGGCCCCATCACACCTGGCCCCCAACAGGACCTTGGGGACAAGTGAAAGAAACCAGACCCTCTGTGACAAGTGGGGCCTGTCAGAACACAACAGAGGGGAAACCCATGTGATGTAGCTCATGTCCAGAGAGTTCTCCTGAACTGGACAGCCAAGAACCAACCACAGGCTCTTTCAGGAATCCTTATGAGCTCCCAGGGAAGAAAGATGCCCTTGAACTTCCCGAGGAAGGAGATAGGTTAGGGCTCCTCCAGGCATTGTTAGACCACTATCTGGTCTCTGTGGCTTCCCACCAGAAATGTTTCCTCTTCAAGGATATAAGAACCAGAGAGAATCAATAGATCATGGCATAGGACCAGAGAGCTCAGTGATAGCAACTTCTAGTTTGACATTTCACAAACTGTGTGCAGCAAAGCTTTAGTAGTTTACTCCATTACAAAGGGGTTCCATGGTCAAATATGTTTAGGAAACACTGTTTATGTTTGTTTTTTGGAGATTCATAGTACACTTTATCTGTCAAAGGCTCTTGAAACTCCTACAGTAAAGAAACCAGCTTTAACTTAGTTTAGCCCAAACTTATTTGACTAACTGCAGAGCTGGAAAGAGTAGTCCTGACTCCCTTTCCTGCGTTCTTTCCTCTATACTAGACTGCCTCCACTAACAGATGGGTTTCAAGGGTGTCCAAATCACCAAGCACCTGGTGCTAGAAACATTGTAGGTGCCTGAACTGGCCACCTGGTCCCCAAAAGAGCCCAGGATATTAAAACATAGCCATATTATCCCCTTATAGCCTACTCTGAGACTTGAGATATACTTTCCTTTCACTAGTCACAGAGAAGGGAGGAAGGGGGTAAAGGGAGAGAAGGAGGTAAAAATGGAAGTGTCCTTGGCCTGGAGAAGATTATAGTCATGCTCAAGAAATACAGATTGCTTAGTAATCAGCAGAGACCTACCCATGTTACCAGAGGCATAAGAGCAGTCACCAACTTCTTGGTCCTCCAAGGCCAGACTGGCGTGGTAGGGACAAGGCTGGAGTCCCTCTCTTTCTGGGTGTGTTGGGTCACCTGGAACCCTTGACCTCAGCAGATCCTGCCTTCCAGTTGGCTTTCCAACAAACTATTGACTGGAGACTGAGCATAGTACAAAAGGAGCTGGCTTTGCTCCCAGCTATCAGAGCTCCACTGGGCCTTTCAGGTTGTCCTCTTCTCCTGGCCCTCTACCCACCCTCATGATCAGAGTAATATGAAGAAAACAGGGCTAGTTCCGAAGTCCTCTTGGTCCTAGATTCAGTAATAAATAGCAGCCCAGGCAAAAGAGAAATCAAATGGATCCAGTTGCCAATGACCTGTGGGGGCCATAATTTGGGCTTGGGCCTAATTGGCATTTGCTGGATCAACAGCCAAACAAAATAGGCACTGTGTGAGCTGAGGCATGAACCAGTGAGGACATGGTACTCTTTCCTGTACAAAACAAAAACAAAATCAAAAGACCACTCTATTCTACTCCATGCACTGTTGAGCTCAGTGTCTATGGGACAGTCCCTGCTGGCCTGGCTTGGAGCTCAAACTGCCCAGCCACCCATCTTGCTCCTTTTCTCTCAACCCATGCACTGCTACAGACCTGGGATGGCCAGGAGCCACCAACAATGCTTCTCTGCCCCAGTGGGCAGACAGATGGAGCTGCCACTGAGCAGTATCACTCTCAACACCTTCTGGTTCCTGAGCTGTTCATTCTCTCATGACAATGACAGTAGAGGCTGCCTCATAGTAGAGCCTTGGAGCTCTACCCCATTAGTCAATTATAAGAGTAAAACACAGAGAATTACAGGATTTGATGTTGGTTTCTTCCATGTTAAAAAAAAAAACCTCACATTACCTAGCGGCAGATCTTTCAAAGAAATAATGCTGTGTGACATTCTGAATAAAAGGGTGAGAGAAAACTTCTAGGGCTTACTGTAACATGATGAAGCCCACGTTTTAGGCAAATTAAGAATGGAAGAAACACCTGAGGCAATCGTCACCTTGACACATAGGAGATTAAGATCGGTAGGGGGAGTCAAACACTGTCCCCAGAGTCAGATAGTAATGGCATACAGCACAAAATGCACGACTGAGTGACAAAGTTTCTCAAGTATGGGCCATAGGCCATGTGCAGAACTAGCAGCAAAGGCAGGTAAAGTCTCTTTTTGCATCAAAAGAGTCAGGATTTCTGCTTCCAAGGCCCCAGAACCTTCGTCTTGACAATCTTCTCAGGTGTTTTAAATGTTTTAAAAGTGTTTTGAAATTAGACCCGCAGCCCTGAGCTGCAAGCTATATGGGAAAGCAGCTAGGGAAGAAATAGTATTGGTGTGGATATGTTAGAGTCACCAAAACAGTAGGGACCCAATCCTTTGGTGAGCAAAACCAGTGGCTCCAAAAAGTGGCCACGTGGCCTAAATTTTCCCTATTTCCTGTATTCTGTCCCTTATCCCGAGAAACATCTCAGCACTCAAACCAGCTATGCCAGCCCAGCATAGCATAAACTCCTTTAATCAAACGAGGCATCCTGATTTTTATAACCCTTCACGGATCTATCCAACTCCATGATGTAATACTAATTTGTAAGTAACCAATTTAGATCATCTTTCCCTTTGGTCCACATAAGTGTGGTTTTGTGGAAACCACAGATCCCCAACATTGACTTTCTCTCACACAGGGTAGCACGTGCTCCTTCCAAAAATTTATTTTAATAACTGACATTTTGAAACAGGAGAGGGTAAAAAGAGAGGCAAGTCACTCTATATAGATTCTGAAAGGTTTTGTTTGGTTTTTGCTTTGTTTTATAACTTTGACCCAAAAAGGGCTCCATTTTCCCCCAAGCTGACTTGTTAAAAGTGAAACATGACAATGACCCATTTGTTCTGTGCTAACCTGAAGCAGGGAGCCTCAGTGGACACCCCAACCAGCCAGAGAAATCATCTTTTTCCCAATCATCCTCCCATGAGCATGATAAAATACTAGTGTGTACCTTCAATGTAAAATTAGCTTTCCAGGAAGCCTTTCTCTTCCACGATTCTTCCAGGCTCTCCTCATCACTGCTACATTCCCGCCTAACCTTCTGTCCCTGCTGACGGAGCACTTTCCAGAGTAAATACTTTTCGGGAGTGATGGGCCTTCACTCACATGCTTATAAAGACAGCCACAAACCCCATGAAGCAGAACCTCATCTACCTTCTGGAAGTTCTCATCTGAATTTCCTGCAAAAGGAAGTCAAGGGGAAAGCAAGCTGGTGCAGGTAAAGCAAGAGCACGCTGCTGGGCACCAAGTAGGTGTTGAGGGCCTGTTTGATGTTGGCCTTCCTAGGAAACAATGATATTAATAAAATGTAACAAAAATATTAAAATAAGTTTGGAAAAACAGGGGGTTCTTTTTCCAAGATTGTCAATATAAGGAAGCCATTTGCCCAGGAACAGAATTAAATCAATGGAGAGATTAGTAAAATTCAGAAAAGAAGCTGAAGAAAGCCTATGGTATTTTTTAACCTTAAAAAACAGAAAACAAATGGAATCTGAAAAGGAATGGGAGCAAGCAGAATCATGGGAGATCACGGCTCCCTCGTGGTGAGCATGCTTTGGTGATCTCTTAGGTGGGCCCTTATGGTCACGTTAACTGCAGGGCTGCCACACCTGGGAGGCAAAGGGGCGTGGTCATTGTAAGCATCAGTCAGACAAGGTTGCAGACCAGGACAAGAGCAAAGCTTTTAAAGCAAAGGCCCAGAACCAAGGAAAAGAAGTAGCATTCTACTTGAGTGCCACATTGACTCTTCCACCCAACAGAATACAGCAGAGCTTTCCAGAGAACAGGGCGCCTCAGCATGAGCCAGGCCTCAGGCACACACAATGACCTTTCAGAACCCTTCCCCTCTCAGTACTGGGGAGCAGACTGACCTCATGTGCTTAATTCAACTTCATAAAACAGGTTGGTGGTTCATTTTGATTTACAAGTTTAGAATTGGTAAAAGGATGCAGGTTACAATCACGGTTTAAGCGAGTTGTCAAGCCTTGCAGATACAAGTGGTAATAGTTCTGCTGGAGGAATAGCTCATTGTCTACAGGCACTTTCACATGCATTGCTTACATTTTTCTTTATCCTATAGGATAAGTTGGCTGGTCACTAACTACACTAACACATGTCAAAGGCTGTCCTAGACCCCTACGCAGTTCACTGATGAAATTAAGGGTTTCAGTCTAATATTTAGACTCTAATAGAAGGCAGCACGTTTGGTTTGGCTGGAGACAAACTGGAGGGTTGGGCAACAAGCAAGTCAATTCAGTTCATTTACCAAACACATGCATAAAAGGCACAGAGGCGCCCTTGTGTTTCCATAGCACAAAACATGCAGGCGAAATCGAGGAGACGTGGACACTTAGACTTTGTACTCAGACTTCTCTCCACTGGCAGGCCAATAGGAAAGAACGAAAACTGCCGGGAAATGATTTTTGGGATTAGTGAAGCATTCCTTTAAGGGAAAAACAATCTAAAACTAGACATTATTCTAGAAAGTGGGTTTTTTTAATCCTTTAAAATCACTAAAAACTTTTATTTTTATACTGATCCAAATTTTTATTTTAATTTCCAAACTCTCATATTTTAAGTGTCTGCTCTCTCTATGCTCTTTCAGAGACTAGAGCGGAGGCAAGTTAACATTCCTTGCCAAGTCAATATTTTACCTATTTTTATGTGGAATAGCATACACTTAAGAGCTATAACCTATTGGGGAACCCTAGGCTAGACATTTAAGTCTCTATTTTATGTGACTGACTTAATACTTCTCAGTTATCTATGAAGACTATCCGAAAGATTGGAAAACCATGGTTATGGGTCAGCAGTGAACTGGGACCTGCCCAACTCTCTCTGGGTCCTGAGTAGAGGGGAGCAAAGAGAGGAGTGTCCAGCTCCTTCAGAGTAAGAAAGAATCACAGAGCTATTAAGATGAGTTAAGTGATCTCAGGAATTGGAGAGAGCCAAGCGAGAGTGAAAGGATAGAATGCAGCACTGGTTTTACATAGGGAATCACAAAACCTTGTTGGAAAGGGAGGAGACCTCTCATGATTTGATTACCAGCCACATCAAAACCAGTAACTTTCACTTATAAACAGGGAAGGTGGTAGAAAAAGCTCTTATTAATAAAAATAACTAAAGGGGAAAATAAGGGGCCACAGAAAGGCCTTAAGGTTACAAGCCAATGATGTAGAACTTAGGGGAATGCTTGCCACGGCACTCAACTATTTTGTTTGCATTAGAATATATCAAGGTGATGACAGAAAATCATGCAGTGAATGGGCTATTGCCAAATCATGATTGCATTCTCATTATATACCAGCAATACATAAAGGTCAGCAGTCTCAGTCTAATGAAAAGAATGTAGGATTTGATGAGCCTCTAACTATCAGAGGAAAGACAGAGTTTTTATGAATTTATAATAAATTATTGTGAGAGGACTATAAATTTAGGTTTAGGGCACACTGCCAGTATCCTAAACTAAGAGAGATTTGTCTGCCAGTGTGAGGTGAGGTTGGAAAAGTAGCATCTGTATGCAAGGGACACCACCAGCACCATTTATGGACCTCGCAAGGACCACATGAAATGACTGCATTTGGAAAACTCGTTTTATAGTATTTGGTGCTTCTGGTCATCACTATGTCCTCCCACCCCCATCTCACACACACACACACACACACACACACACACACACAAAGTAAAACCTAACATTACAATGCCACAAAGAAATGCACCGGAGAACTAGAATATATTTGGACCTAGCAAAGTCTTAGGGTGGCCCTTTAAAACCCAGAACCAACTAAAGCCATATGGCATTAAGTGGACACTTATTTTTTTAAAAAGGCTGTTCTGTAGCTCAGATAGTATAAAATATGACAGAAAGAAATGTCAAAAGCCCCAATCCTTTACCTATACATGAAGCTACTAAAGTGACAGGGCCTCTGGAAAATCATAATATTGAGCTTTCTTCACTGTCATGGAAAAAAAATACGATATATCTGTGTGTATGTGTAGCAAAAAATTTTTTTTCACTTATATATAGGTCTCAAAATGTTCTTGCAGCACACAACATCCCAAGCCATTTCCTTATATGCAAAACAGACTTTTGAAAAAGCAGGAAGACATTGGCAATATTCCTAAATATTTCCTGCAGGTACTAATAGTATTTTATTCCTGTGTTGTGATTCAGATTTTAATTTTTGTCACTATAGCATGTTTCTATACAGATGTTTGTGTGATGAATCATTTGTGTTTGGCCTTCTTGTAGTAGGAAAAATAAATCTTGAATTTTGTGTATTTTGAGTCATAAAAGCAAATTTTTCTTAATAAGAGGCTAGCTTTGAAGAACAAGTGTCTGGCACTCAAAGGTGTAAAACTTTGTTTAAAAGATGTCATCAACTTAGATTATAAATGAGGCACTGAGTGTTCAAAACACAAGGAAATACAATCATTCATAACAACCCTACCCTAGAAGGAGCCGGAAACAAGAGTCCGTCTAACCCAGGGGTTTTCACACAGTGCTGCTTCCCAGGGCCCAGGAAGTCCTACTCGGGAGCCTCAGAAAGAGCTGCGGAGAGGAGGTAGGCTGCACTAACGCCAAATCCCAGTTCAACCAAACTAGCTCTGCTTTTATCAGTTTTGTAAACTGGGCTTCTGGAAATACCGAGTGACCAATAATCTGGGTGACAATGAATAGGTTCTCTGATCATTTTAAAGTTTCCTAAATCACTCTGTGAAACTGTTCTCTTTATTACATATCTTTCTGTAATAAAAGTCAAGACTGTTGTCATATTTACACTTTTTTTTTTTTTTTAATCTGATGCAGAACATTATCAGTAAGCAACCTTCAACGGGGGGAATGCTAAAGGGAAATCAGGGGCCAACTACTCCCAAGGCCAAGCTCACCACGCAGTAATAACCCTTGGGCCTGGGGACACCATCCCTAAAGCATTAAATACATCTACTGAAAAGCTTCTGTGAGTGCACTTCTCACTACCACAATCAGAAAATAACATTAGGGATCAGTACCCCAAGGAGATGACAGCTGTAGTTTTTAAAAACAAAGCAAAACAAGCTCAAGAAATGAGATTACAAATCAATCACATGAATGATAATCGGTTGTCCGCTGGCCGACCCCTGCTGGGTCTGAAAGGAAATCTGTCATTGGGGCCACCTCGCCCTGGCAAGATGGGGTTAGGTCCCGGAAGTGGGCCAATGGGATCAAAACGTGGTCTGAGTGGAGGGAACTGACCGGGTATCTCCCCAGGCCCAGGGATGAGTGAACTGATTGGGCCCCCAACATAAGGAAGTATTGGTCTTACATCATATTCACCACCAACAATTCCTGGAGGATAGAGGGGGCTGGCAGGAAAAGGCCTGGGGCAGGAGGGGTTGGGAAAGTACGGAAGGGGGTGGGGCACGGACGGCAGGAACATCACATGCCGCCCTCTCTGAGCATCTTTCCTTTGCTTGTGCCTCTTCTTGTACAGCTGTATTAAGAAAAAGAATAAAATACGGTAAGTGATTTGGATGTTTTCCCAAAATTCTAATTCGCTTTCACTGCATAAATCTACCTACACTTTTCCCACACTATCCAGGCAGACAGACAAAGAACAATAGTGCCTAGAAGAGAATGTTTATCAGTTTCTATCTGCACGAACAAGGTACCAGCTTCAAATAATACAGTGCCAGGTGAACTCTGTTCTTTAAACTACACTGCCAACGAGCTAACTAGCGCTAATCTGAAGTAACAAATCCAGAGGAGGGATAACTGAGTGACAGTAATTACTTCAGGGCTACAATATAGAGCATCTAAACTCTGTTTTTTTGAAAGTGGAAATTTTAAATATGTGTTGAAAATGTCATGCCACAAAATATAAAGTTAAGGTATTGGGGAAGGCGGCAGCACTTAAATTTCACTTTTTCAACTAAATTATGTCCCTAATGGATTTCAATAATAATTAAAAAAAAAAAAAAAAGATGCCCATTTTAGAGGATGGGACATATTACTAGAGAATAGCACTCTGTATTTTGCACATATTTGAGAACTTTGTTGAATTCTACTATTCTCTCTATTCCTGCATTCTAAAGAGCTTTCTCAGTCCTATCAATGTCTTTTATAGTAGTCATGTGCAAGTAAAAATTTATTCTTTTCATAATGTCCTATTTTAACTCACTGAACAGCTAAAGACTACTCTAGCACGAAGATGATTAACTTAAGCTTTTTCTGGCAACAAGAATAAGTGAGGATGTTTTACATCAATTGAAAATGAAAAATAATCAATTGTTTTAAGATCTTTTCCTGTACTATTATAGAAAAATATGGACTAAATTGAAGATAAAATTTGAGAACATTTTCATATAGTGAAACTCAGCAATACATTTAATGAAAAAACTTCATTACATCATAATAAAAGTAAAAATATATCCTTAATCTATTAATTTACTAGCTATTTCTGTTATAAACATTAGCCTTGATATTTAAAAATACCTACTTCTTTCCAATCCGTATCCCGAGCTCTGACAGTACTATCTATAAAGGAGAAACAAAAAAATAAGTATTTAAAAATTCATCATCCAGCATTAAACAGTGGGTTTGCTTTTTTCCTAAGGAAACAAACTTACTCATTAAGCACAAAAAGAAACATGAATCATCTGTACAACATACATTTTATCATTTGTACTCTGGTCCTAATTCAGATCCTTTCTGGATGGCTAAGGGAGACCACCACTGCTCTGTGCAACCAGTTAATTCCACATAGCAATTTGCTTGGGAACTACTGAGGGATATGTGGCTGCTCTCTCTCTGCACTAACCGGTCCCACCCCATGCCTTTGCCCTGAATTTCATCTGAGTATGTGAGCTTCTTCTAACCCCATGTCTCATGGGGGACAGCCTCTGAGCATCTGTCTTACAGCTCACATCCATTACTGGAGATAAAGGTGACTTCAGGCTTTCGTCCATATTTGGGTTAAATTATGTCCACATGTTCACCCAACCATGTCTGAATGATTCAACTATCAGAAGTTACGTCCATAACTAAAATGTATTTTAACAGATTTATTTTAAATATGTGAAATGGGGGAAGAGGAACCCTTCAACTTTGTTAAGTCTAACGAAAGGTTTATATAAAAGTGATGCTTTCTCTACAAGTTGTTACATTAACATGGAAGGAAGACTTGTAAGAGCTCTAGCCCCATAACATTACATCTATAGGAAAATTCACTTTAAAATCTGAATACTCAACTTAGAAATGAGTTTGTGGACCACAATCTGAAAATGAGATAGAGACTGATTATAATTTAAGCCTGGAGTTGAATACACAAGTGAAAGGGCATTTGTTCCTTTCATGAGTATTTATATGATACTGGCTTTTTCACTGCCAGTTCTTTGATATGCAATGGTCATTTTGTCTTTTCATTTTGACTAATTTTTGTTTTCAGGATAACATTTAAACTTTAGATTCAGAAGCATAATTAAAGTGGAATGAGGATCTTAGGAATCAGGAAAGAAGAAAAGGAACAAAGCAGGTCATTCATACCTCTTACATTCTGAAGTTTTAAAAGAGAAAAAAAAATTTTTTTTAACTATTCAAATGACTCTACATGATACTCTACTTAAAAAAATAAAAGGGAGGGGATCTACTCAACAGATTTTTACAGGTGCTAAGGTGGTGTTTTAACAATGTATACAGCACTATCAATAAAGCTTTTTTGATGTGAACCATATAACAAATATTTTACATTGCAAACAAGTACAGCTATATATAACTGAAGCAGACTATTTTATAAAATGTATGCTGATTTTTTTAACCTGTTTTTTTGTTGTTGTTTTTTAATAAATGACCTATTAAATTGATTTCCTGACCTACCCCAGGGTCCAACCAGTTTGAAAAACACTGATACATAGTAACATGATGGTGGCAGAAAAGAAGTTCCACAGTAGAGTTTTCAGCCCCATATCTGGAAATCTTGGCACACATGGCAAGCATCTTTGAGTCCCACTGACATGTCTGCTGCAATGATCACCAGGTCACCGTAATGTGACTGTTCAGAAATAAAGCTACTCTAGCACAGGCCACAGAGGAGGAGTCTCTTGTCTACTGGTCACCACCTATTAAACCCATTCCAAAAATGTTTCTCCTCCACTGATGAAAAAAAGGGGGAGCAAAAATTTCTACTCTCTGCTCCCTGAAGAACTAATGGTGAGGTTGGGAGCCAATTTAGCTCCAATGTATCATCATCCCTGTCTGTAAGGAGGATTAGGATATCTCCTTTCTTGTTTTCTCCACAACTCCCTCTAATAATTCCTATAGGAAAAGTCAAACTCAAGACTATTTCTAAAGTCACATGTTGGGCTAACATCCTACGAATAGTCAGCTTAGCAGGTAAACAAAAATGGGTTGTCAGTACATTCCAGTCAGAATTCAAATATTTCAAATTTCATTATCCTTATAAATTTCCCAGATCCTTGGTCTACTTTTGTTCTTCAGAAATCTTCCTGAGAGGCTTTTTAAAAGAAATGACAATTTCTATGGAAAGTAGGTTTCCAGAGATAAGCTATAAATGATAATGTTACCACAAACCTAGCGGCAAGCACTCAGTTCTTGCACATCCAGCTGTAGAGGTATCGGGAATAGCTTAGAAGACTTGCATCATTCTTTTTAGGATCAATTTTGAAACCAACTTTTCAATCTTACCAAACTGGGGAGAATTTAAGTTGTCAATAGGGAAATATACACAGGGTATACACTGGGCTAAACGAATGTCTGTTTTAGATTGTGGTGGAAAGAAAATTTTTCTCAGTGGACTTTAGGTCCTGACTACAGTCATATAAAAAAAACATAATGACTAACACACATAAAAAATGAGAGAACATGAAATAAATATTCAAGCAAAAGAACAAATACCCTCTGACTTATATATTCAAATTCGAGTTTAATTATAGTCAATTCCTGTTATTTTTGGAGGTAGCCTCCAAGATGATTTGTAATCTAGATTTGCAGATTTGAATCAATCTTCTAATGGAAACAAAAATTAAATTAATATTTAACCCACAATTTGACTTAAATATAGCACCAGAAGAACACAGTGAAATCAGTCTCGGGCAGGCATTCCAGAGGGCCACTGGGAACAGGAAGGAGACACTCCTTCCTCATCACAGAGTCCGCTTTGGGCAAAGTAGTTTATTGGAGGAAAACTGTCTGGAGCCTGCCCTTGCCTCTCTGTCTGCTCTGCTGTCTCTCCTCCCTTCTGCCTTAGTATCCGTACTGCAGCCCTAAATCCCCTACTTTAGCATTTTTACTATGTTCTTTGCACCAAAATTATTTCCTCTCTTTCCCAATCACAACGCCCATTCCCTCAGGGCAATTCATCTTAGCTAGACATCAGAATAAGAAAGCAATCTAATTAAACTAATTCATATCAAAATGGGAACCCCTGATAGCCTCTTAATCTTCTCAAAGATTCTTGCCCCAAAAAGATACTTGTTTATTCACATGAATAATTAGGAGACCGTCAGGCTTTATGAAAAGTAAGGGAAACACTTCAGAGAGGGTGAGGGAATGCACTTTGCAGTGCCAACACCAGCACACCGGCCCCTCTGGAGGCAGGGACTCTTTCAGCCCTCTGTTCTAAGAGGTTCCCCATCTTGGCGCAGCAGCATCCACACAGCAGCCATTAGAGACGGTGGGGAGGGGCAGTGGCAGGGAGAGGACTGCAGGATCAAGTACTTTAGAAATACCCACTCACTTCTAAGCCAGATACTCAGGATGGTCTGTACAGAGGGAATAAACCTTGACTTCCATTCTTCTACCCTAAAGTAATCTACTTATTCTAATAAGCCATTTGGGTTGTAGAGAACACAAAGATGAATGGGGAAGTTTCAGGACACAGGAAGAGGAATATATAGGAAGCTTAGAATCTCTCTAGTCTGAGGCTATTAGTTATGATCAATTACAAAGGAAAAAAAAAAAAGCCTAAAACTAAAGATTTTCAGCAAGCTGAGTAAGAGCTTCCCCAGGAAAGAGCCCTTTTCTTGTTAACAGCATTATGGCAATCACCTCGAAAATCGCGCAGATACAAACACCTCCACAGGAGTTGGTCATTCGAAGCAATAAAGAGGTCACGACAAACTGCAGACAAAGACAGGACAGAACGAACATCCAAAAGCCGAAAGATCCGTAGTTTCAGCTCCAACGGGAGGACTACCAAGCCAAATACATCTGGTAAGTTCAGTGCTGAAAGGTAAAAAGAAGTAACAGTTATAACTGAGTAAAGAGCATCCAACTTTCACCACATATTCAACAAAATTGCCAACCTGTTCCTTTCTGAAAGAGGTGACAAATTAGATGGTAGTCTCAATTACCTAACTGTACACCATCTACAAATTTTTAACCCCTGATTGACTATATTACCACCAACTCACAATTCTAAGCCTTTTATCCCCTCCATAATTTTGTAGGAATATAAACACTTTTTAACACAGATCAAACTTCACTACAAATTATGATAATTTCTAAACACTAGTCAATGGCCTCTTTTATATCAAGCAATATTCAATGTGATAGAACTTCTCTATTCACCAAGAGAGAATGGATAACTCATTGGTTTTTATGACTGATTCCTGACCCTGCAATTGATTAGCTGAGTGACTCTGGACAGTGATTTAACCTCTAACTCGATTTTCTCACCCATAAAATGGGTTAGTAATATCTACTTCACAGAGTAGTTATGAGAATTAAACATGTCAATATATATAAAGTGTTTAACAATGTTTGACACATAGTAAGCAATCCAGTATTAGCAATTACTATTATTTGATGTCCAGCAGGCTGGAAAAAAAACGGGGAGGTAAGTAAATTCAGAAGCAAAGCCAAAGAAGGGAAGGAAAAGAAGAAAAAGACTGAAAGTCAAATGTAAATGATTTTTTGGATTATTAGCAAAGATAATTAATAATCCAACAAAAATATTTCTAAGGGTTTTTAAATTCACATTACTCCCCTTCTCCCAACTATTTATGGGAATAATAACCATGGCACGATGCAACTTGAGACCTAAAATATTCATTTCTCAGCACAGATGGCAAATAAAAGCCACATATGTATTTTTATATTTACATAAGTCTGAAACTAGTTAGTAGCTAAAGGACTGTGATATATTATGACCCACAATCACTTCTAAAACTATAATTCTACTTCCTCATCCCACTACTATCAGGCTTAGCCATTTTTCACTTTTTTTGTCCAATGAAACATGAGTTGAAGTGACATATATCATTTCTAAGCAGAAGCTTTGAGAATCAACAAGTGGGTGGCTTCTGCCCTCTCTGCCCACTCTGTCCCAGCAAAAGCATGTCCTTCAGCAAAAGCTAACCCACACACAACATGTATGTGAATGAGAATTAAATGCTCACTCTAAGGTACTGCGATTTTTTGTTTTTACTACAGCACAAATTAGAGAAAGCTAATAGTGATCTTGAGTGAATTGTAAACCTTACTGAATTCCAGTTTCATCTTTAAAATGAATATAAAAAAATCGACTTCAAAGTTGTTAGCATTAAATGAGAATGCACGTGAAACATCCAACAAAGTACCTGGCATCAACAAAGTACCACACCATCAAATGTGGATTAAAAAAAAAAAAAAAAAAGACCCAATTTACAGAGTATGCATTATTCATGTATTTATTGAACACCTTTTATAGGCTGGACCCTGTACTAGAATATGAGAATACAAAAGTGATTAAGACACATGCCTTGCTTAAAAGGCATTTCACAACCTTAGGTGGAAAGAAATCATAACAATTATGATACCTTGGGAAAGGGGCTACAATAAAGGTAGGTACAAAAGCTATGGAAACACAAAAGAGGAAGCAAATAGTATTTAAGGATTAACATTTAAGCTTAGTCTTAAAAAAAAGTAGAATTTCACTAGGAGAAGAGGGAGCTCAGATGTCATGGAGTCACCAAGCATACTAAGTCAACTTATTATTCCTTCTAGCCATTCACCCTATGAAATTTATCATCTCACCTTGTCGGGTAAAAGCCAGAAGGGGATACACCAGATGGTCTTTGAAGAGACGGGAGAGCTTCTGAAGATCTCTGTACATCTCAGCTACATTTTCCACTAGAAAATATATTTTTAAATGAAAAACCAGAATACAAAATCAAGTGGAAAAACTTGAAATGGTATCCTCTACTTCTGTCAACCAAATCAAATTAGTAAATCAATATTCACAAATAGCAATTCCTATATAAACATGAACCAAAGTCCCCAGGAGAAGGGAAGATAAAGTACACAACTCTGATAAATGGAATCTTAGATCAAAGTTAAAATCCCACATCATCAAATAAATAGAGCTCTGTCTAACCTCTAGAGCTCAGAGGCTGCAAATATAGTAGAAAAAATTGTCTAAAAAGACTTCTTACTATATCATCATGTAACATGCAGAACTGTGTGGAAAGAGTGTAAACTACAACGTGAACTACGGTCCATGCTCAGTGGCGATGCCCCAGGATGCGCTTATCAATTGCAATGAATGTGCCACACTGGTGAAGGATGTTGTTTATGTGGGATGGTGTGGGAGGTGTGGGGAGTGGGGCATATGGGAATCCCTGAATCTTTTGTGTAACATTTACGTAATCTAAGTATCTTTTAAAAAATAAAAAATAAAAAGACTTCTTAGGGGGCCAATAATGACAAAAAATTGGCAAACACTGGTCTAGTCTGGCATTAATGTTCAGTTCAGCTAATGCCCAAGTTTTGAGTCTATGTCCAACCAGAGACCATTACAAATACGTATTCTGATGTTTCCTTTTCCAGTTTTAGTTAGTATAAATCAAAGTCTCTCAGGGCTTACTTTCCCCTAGGAACTATTAAGAGTAAGTCTCTAGGCCTTCAAAGCCAACGTCTAGATCCAGCCAGTATTCCCTTAGAAGATACTGCTGTAAATGCCATCTCCCCACCACACAGCACCACTCTCCACATGGATTTAAAACTTTCCTCCTAAATTTACTCTGAGGAGTAAGTGAAATAACATATGTAAAGGCACATGCCCAACACATAATAAGACACTTAAAGATGTTACTTCTCTCTCCACCCACCACTTCTTCTTTGACCACCTACCTTCCTCTCTCATCTTGGGTTTCACTGAAAAGCAATAGAAAGGAAAACCTGTCTTCTTTGCATCTATTAATACTTTTATAAAATATAAGAAAAATCATGCCAAAAAGCAACCTTCTGGTAATGTTCTAAACTGCATCAAATAGCAAAAACTTTATATAGGTTTAAACAAACATTCTGAATATAGTGTTTCCTCCAATAATCTTCACTAAAAAAGTTGCATTTTACTATTACTACAATACACAGAACATCCCCATATTGGTTAAATTCAAAGCTAGAAAGATCCTCAAAGATTAATGCAGAAGCTATGGAGCACCATCCAGACAGTGATGAATTACATACTTGTGTCATTTCATAATGACAGTATAATTATAAAGTAATTCAGCACTCTAAGACCCAAAGAAAAAGAGGAAAGAAAGAGAAATTCCCCAAATTATAATCAAAACCTTTGCACTCTTAAAGGGAAAAAAGACAACATTGTCTTAATCTCATTTAGAAACTTTCTGTCCTTTGACCATTATCTCTTGGTGTTTTTTAAAGGGAAACTCTCAAAGCTTCAATCCAAGAGTAAAAGCAATCATGGATTATATTACCTGGTTCCTCTTTGCAAATAAAAGATTCTGGCAGCAGCTGCAATTTTCTCACACTTCTGATCTCTTCATTGATTTTTAGTGTAACTGTAAATAAGCAAAAAAAAAGATGAAAAAAATGTCACATCACCTGCCTTCATTTTTTAGCATGGACTTGCATTTCTTTGGCCCCAATTTACTAAAGAGACTTTATACAAAACAAACTGCTCTTTGCCTATTTCGTTCCCTCACAGCAAGGTCAAAAGTGTAAACCTGCCATCACACGGAGTAAAATCCCTGTAAAACACCTCCTTTCAAAACTACAGTAAGTATCTTTATATCAAATCCACTAAGTGTTACCAAAGGCAGCTTATTAGTAATTGAAAGACATGCAACAAGGTTAATAGGAGTCAGCTAAACACAATAAAATCATTATTTCTAACAAGGTCACTAAATACTCCATTTATTTTTTATTTAACCCTTGGCAATGAGTCTCGCCTCATTCATTAAAAGAATCCTGCTAGTTTTCACAGCCTCATCTCTCCCTAGACCCAAATGACTGATATTCTTGACATCACTGGAGGGTTCAATTTTAATCATACATACAAAGGCGCATTTCATCTCATTCCATGAAAGAGGCAGTGATGTGCCTATGCACATGTGCACTGAGCAGGATGCCCTGAGTGAAGGAAAAAGATTCAAGAACACACTGCTGCTTTTCAAAGAATCAAGCCTGGAATGGCTGTCTGCCACAAGCCTGCAAGCAGCTGAGTTACCAAGAATAGTAAAGGAGCAAAATATCAGAAGCTAAGAAATCAAGACATTTAGCAGCTATTCTCCTTATATTAAGTATCCTGAAACTAATAGAGATTATTATACAAATGTGGCTAAAGTGCTTTTATAATAAGAAATTGACGCAAAAATGACAACCTCACATTTACTATTTGCAAGTTATGGCATGATGCAGCAGAATGATGAAGGCAGAAAGTGCTGATGCTCTGTGTACAAGAATACCCAACCAACAGCTACATTTGCTAATTGTGACAAACTGTTGAAGAGACATTGCTACGTCCTAGTGCCATCAGACAGTCATGTCCTGACAAACGTGGAGTACCACCAGAGCTGCTAAAACTCAAACTTTGAGACTTTTAAATAAGATTTCTAAGAACTTGGTAATTAAAAGGAAACAGCAGAAATTACATGATAGGAGACCTAGAAGTATCTTTCATTTCAAAAATCAAGACAGCTTGAATCAGTAGCTTTCAAAATTAACTGTAGCAGAAAAAAATCATTTGTTCAAACAAAATCTTACATGGGGCCTCAAAAAATGAAAAGATAAAAATATTTTGCTGCTCAAAGTATAAGTAGTGATGTTCAAAGTTACTAACCTAATTTAAGGCATATCATCAGACTGCCTTTGCTATAAAAAAAGGTGAGCTATATTGAAAACAAAGCAAAACAAAATGCAGACATTCCAATCTTACCACAGTATCTTGTCTAGCTAAAAGGATGAATCTCAAAAAGGAAACAAAAGTGGAAGGCACTAGTCAAACACTCAAATGGATAACCAGAATGGGTGATTATCAGACTACTCCATAGACCCCTCGTAGGTGACACAGACCTCTAAGGCAAAACAAAATGCAAACTTGGAATGCAATGCTATCTGGGTGAAATTTCTTAATATGTAAAAAGGAGAGAAAAAAAGGAACTCTTTTGGGGCAGGGTTTTGGACAAAGAAACAAAACACACACTAAGGTCTCCGATTCCTTAGCAGTGTTTGTGCATTTCTGTTCACAGAGATGCCAAGCTGGATAAAAAGTGAGCCACAGGTTCCTCAAAAAGCTAAACATAAAATTACCGTATGACCCAGCAATTTCACTCCTAGGTATATTACCCAAGAAAAGTGAAAACGTATGTCCACACAAAAACTTGTACATGATTACAGCATTACTCATGATAGCCAAAAGGTAGAAACAACCCAAATGTCCATCAAGAGATGAAAGGATAAATGAATTGGGTATGTATACGTATATTCAGCGATAAAAAAGAATCAAGTACTGACACATGCTACATCTTGGATGAACCTCAAAAACATGTTAAGTAGAAGAAGCCAGAAACAAAAGTTCATATATTACGTGATTCCTTTCATATGAAATATCCAGAATGCGCAAATCCAGAGACAGAAAGAAGTAAGTGGTTTCCAGGTGATGGATGGGGGAAGTGGGGAGTGATTACATAACAGGTACAGAGTATTCTTCGGGGATGAGGAAAAAATTTGAAACTAGAGAGAGGGGTGATTGCACAACACTGGAAATACACTAAATGCCACTGAATTGTACACTTTAAAATGGTTAACTGTATGTCATGTGAACTGCACTCAAAAAAAAAAAAAGTAAACCCTAACTCAATCTCACCATTTCTCAACTCAAGATCTGGATTTACAAAACAAAACAAAAAAAGTCACCCACAAGCAAAAAGAACACATATCCTTCAAAGAGTTCATGTGGAATAGACTTGTCTCCCATATATTATCAAAACTTTATTCCCAGTTGAGAGCTTCTACCTATGCTTTGTATCCATAACAACTTTCCCCCTGGGGCAAAAAAAATTATAAGGTTAAAATATCCAAAAAATATGGTTGCCCCACAAATGAAGGCAGCTGGCTCAAACATCACCCCATATTCTATAATCTTTCAGACACTGTGTTATCAGTGGTCTACAGATTAAGTAAATAAATAAAGTTGAGAAAGACTCAACTACATTACGATAGCCAATCACTGAAGTGGCTATAAAACATTAGGAGAGGGAAGCGGATGTGGCTCAAGCATCTAGGCACCCACCTACCACATGGGAGGTCCCGGGTTCGGTTCCCGATGCCTCCTAAAGAAGACAAGACAGTGGGCTGATGCAACAGGCTGGCGTGGAAAGCTGACTCAACAAGATGACGCAGCAAGATGACCCAACAAAGAGACACAGTGAGGAAACACAATGAGAGACACAACAAGCAGGGAAAAGAGGTGGCTCAAGTGATTGGGTGCCTTCCTCCTACATGAGAGGTCCTGGGTTCGGTTCCCAGTGCCTCCTAAAAAAGATGAACAGAGAGCACACAACAAGCGGGGGAGGGGGAGAAATAAATAAATCTTTAAAAAAAAAAAAAAAAAAAATTAGGAGATGGGGAGCAGATGTGGCTCAAGCAGTTGAATGCCCACCTCTCACATGGTAGGTCCTGGGTTCAGTTCCCAGTGCCTCCTAAAAATAGACAAACAAGCAGACGTCGAACAGAAACAGCGGGGAGGGGGAGGGGAATGAGCAAAAAAACAGCTAAGGGAGGCATGTGGGGCATGGGGCAGGGGGCGGGGTGGGGAACATTAGGAGGGAAACACTTAAAACTAAGGACCGTGACTCTGCGTTCCAATACCGTTTATGACCATCAGGGTTCCCAAAGGCACACAGGTGAGAGCAGCAGAGCCGCCATCACAGAGAGGATGCGTGTACTGCAGCTTGTACACACCACCCCCTTTCCAGTTCTCTGGCATGGACACTGCTTTGGCTTCAGTCCCCTGGGGAATGAAATGAAAGGGAAACAAATAATGAAGAAAGGTGTTATTCTCAAAAAGATTAAAAAGCCAAGAGGTCCCTAACTTAACTAGAAATAGCATTCTGTACAGTACCCTTAAAAAAATCATTAATATTGCTACCAACGGAAGGTAATATAATCTAACATTTTTCTATCAAAATTTTTATTCAAATAGATAAAAGAAAATCACAGAAATAGGGATTAATTTCTCTCTTCAATGACTCACTTCCCTACCTAGCAAAGCCACATTCATTATTCAAGACCCCAGCTCAAATATCACTTCCTCTGTGAAGGCTTTCTCAAAACTCTAATTTATCACTGCCTCTCTCTTCTTCCCTAACATTCTGTTCTTGTTTCTGTTGTTACACACTTCTGTTATGTTATATAACATAACACATTATAATCTTTTTATTTCTGTCTCCCACTATAGACTCCTTGAGGATAAGGATTGTCCTAATATCTTTACACCCGGATTCTGAACTCAGTGTGTACCATCCTGCAGGTGTTGGATGGCCACTGAATGAATTACTCTCTGTCTTTGTTACTTATAGCATGACCCACAGACCAGAAGCTTGGGTATCGTGTGGAAGTATGCAGAATTGCAAGCTCCATCCCAGACTTACTAAATCAGAATCTGCATTTTAATAAGATCTCTAGGTATGCATATTAAAGTTTCAGAAATTCTACTCTATATTTCTCCTGTGTAGCACTATGATCTATCTGCCCTAGAACTTAACCAATATAGTAATGGTTTGTATAATTGTCTATCTCTCCCAATCCCAGACTATGAACAAACTGAGTGCAGATCTCCCCTCTTCCCCCAATCTATGAGCAACCTGAGGCCAGGGAAAAAACACTGTACCTGATGTTGGTGGATCCTATCAGATGGATATTCAATGAATGAATGAATGAGCGAATGACTGAAGGTAAACAACTGCTGCAAAGAACAATGCCCCTCTCCCTAACTGAATCTTATTAAGTTACTACTATTTCATAAAGCCATTAACACACCCAAAAAAAAATCCTAGTGGGCCAGCTGTATAGTCATGCCCAATCCATACTCATTAAGCACACTTTATCACACATAATCCTTTGTCTATCTTATCACAGTTGTCATCACCATACCATACTAAAAACTGAAATGAAGGAGAAATACCCCATTTACTCAAGAAACCTAGAACACCACAACACCCTCATGATATTCACTGAAACACCCCACTTTCACAATGGGACACTGACACCCTAACAAGACGTATGTTTCTTCTTGAGGCCTTACCTGAGGTATATAACCTGACTCCAACATGAGAAGATGGACCAACACTATCAAGGCATCGTTGGCGTTAGCACAGTCAGCTGAATGATACAGGATCTCTAACGAATGGGGCACCTGGCCTTCCACCGCTTCACTGCAGAGCATTGGTTCCGAGGGACAGAAACCTGTGCCCTCTTCCAAATCCACATCTTGAAATGACTCGACTTCAAAATCTTGACTAGGCCCTGCCTGAAAAAGATATGAAAAACAATGAATTCATTAAGACTTTTATTTTTACACAATATATTTAGTAGAATAAAATCAGTATCATAGGGTTCAGAAACAGAAGACGTTTTAAATGAACCAATATAAATAAATGAACTTGCAACTTGCTCTTCCACCCTGAATTCCTTATCTCCTAATTCTACTTAACCGATTTTGACAAAAACCTGGAAATCATCCTAGACTCTAAGCCCCATCCCCCATCTGATCAGTTTTCAAAGTGCTACTGTAACTATCTTCTAATTATCTCTAAATACGCTCTTCCTCTCCATTGGCACTGACTTGCTTCAGACTCCTTCATTCATCTCCTGACTTACAGCAATAGCCTCCCTACAAGCATCACTGCCTCCACTTTCTTGTCTTACAATAACTCCACCCACTGCGGCCAGAGTTTTTTGACAATTAAGAATCCAATCTTGTACTGTGTCCTTAAAAACCCCCCAATGCACAGCATTTTCCTAAATTGTGCCTTGTAACTTGGCCCTAGATGTTCTTAAGAAAGGAGGGGTCCACAATCAAATGCGTTTGGAAAATGCTACATACAATAGTCATCTGACCTTACTTTCCATAGTCACAAAACCATTTACCATTATTATAAAAGACTCTGAAAAGTCCAATAATTTTTTATAAAAAGTATGTATAACACTTAACCAAGAAATACTACCTTCCTTCTCAACACTTAGCATTTCTCTAACACTTATTTATAATCTTTTGAAACAAAATTTGTATAGAAGGTACTCTGAGAAATGCAGGCCCACAAAATAAAGCCCAAGCTCCTAAACTTGTTTGCATACAAGGCCCGTCATCATCTGATCCCTGTATCAAGTTCACTTTCTGCCAGTCCCTTCTTCCCCACTCTAGTTTCCAGTATCCCCACCTCTTCTGTAAAGGTAATAGTAATAGTAGTCTCTATTACTACCACTCTAGTATCTAGTATCCCCACCTCTTGTGTAAAGGTAATAGAGACTACCACTCTGCCTTGCAAAGGCCTTTCTTAACTGCACTTTATCACACTGTCTTGCAATTTTCTGATTATACATCTACATTTCACCCTGACTGCAGGATTAGAAAGGACAGCACTATGTGTTATCCATTTCTGTAACCCTAGTACAGTACCTGGCACATAGTAGGTACTCAGTAAATGCTTATTCAACAAGTAATATCTTATAATTTCATAATGTTTTTCTTTTCAAAGTGTTTTCTTATTTGATCCTTAAAACAATCCTATAATATTAGCCAGGCAGATAATGTTGCCTTTTTATGGATGATGTAATTGTGGCTTTGGAAAATTAAATAACTCAGTCAAGGTTACCAGCTAATAAAAATGTGAAATTAACCCAGATCTCCATCTCCAGACTCGCAGTTCAAGGCTCTTTTAGAAACAATATATTGCTTCAATAAGATTAAGCTATCTATATTGATTTTGCTCAGAAAGTTTGTTTCCTAGGCATGTGCTCAACTCTTAATGCAAAGCATGGGCTGCTTCTTTTAAAGTTCATATTTTCCACTAAAGAAGAGACAGAGGAAATTAAAACATAATATAAAAGACTAGAGTAATGGAAAGGACCCAGAAGTGTTAGCCATTCTTCCAAAATTCCTGAGGACCTAAGCTCTGATGGCTAATGGAAAGATCCAAATTCACCTTTAAAATCTACAGGCCCATGACAATACACAGCAACTAAAAAGGAGGTATGGCACAAGAAAATAGAAACCACTGCATTAAAAACCACTTACCAGTTAGCTAAATTATGAAGTATATAGGCTCTTTGCTTCTTTACCAATTATGCCAAACTTTAGGTCATTTACTACTTATCAACAACTGTATGGCAAAGAATATATGTGAACAAAATAAAAAAGAATTAACCTAAACTGACACTGACATGGGAGGGAGATGTCAGAATCCCCTGGCAGGCTTGTCAAATCTCATTCCTACTCCATGAGAGCCACTGACATTCTCTGAGCCATTTTCTGATATGAATATTGGTCACATTTCTTACATGTGTGGGAATGGAAAAAAAAAAAAAAAAAAGGCTGAGCAGTACCTCTTTAAACAGATCATTTTACCATATGTCATTTGCAAAAGACTGAAACAAGTGACCAAAACACAGTTTAGAGCTAATACTAGGGCCTGATACCAAATTATTACTGTTTCTCATTAAAGACTCAACAGGTACTGGATGAATTCCCAAATACAATGAACTAAGATTAATTTATAAAGTTTTCCTCCTAATGTTTCAAGTTTGACCCATCTATTTTCCTTTTCTAATGTTCTGTTTAACTAACAGATCATACTGTCTCAAGTGTGCACTACATTATTTATGAGATTTCAAGCTCAGTGTCCATATTAAGTTTTTGCAGTCACCCTATATAAGTCTTAGAATACAAAACACTCTTAAGAACTGAAATTACTAAATTGAGGCAGCATTAATTTCTTAATAGTTTCCAAAAGGAAACTAGTAAAATAACTATATATATACACTCTGAAAAGTGCCATCTTATTGGACAGTTTTCATAGTACACAGAAGCAAAGGGAATGGGCCCCTTATACCAGAAGTTATCTCTGAGTGAGTATCAGCAAGACAGATTCCGAAATGTAATTTAAACATATGGCTAAATATTCTTCCTCGTTCCCCAGATTATGCCTATAAGACAGAAACAAAGAGCAATAATGTCTTTAAGG